>CAKNYM010053140.1:1115625-1132036 GCA_932195095.1 Andricus curvator | reverse complement strand
TAAAGGAGCAGAATAATCATAAGTTACACTCTGAACCAAATTTTTCAGTAACACATTAATCAGTTTTTCTTAAGTTAAAAGAAATGAGGATCCTATCTTTTCTGTTACTATCATTGGCGGTTATCCTTAATTCTGTTGGTAAATATAATAATATATCTAATTACTTTTTGTTATCAATAATTATTGATACATTTAATATATATGCAAATAATTAATCATTTTAATGAGGTCAACTCTTGCGCATATCAAGACTCACATATTGCAAGGCTTAGCTATTTCAAGTCACCCATGCTGGCCTATTTCAAATTGGGCAGTTCCATCACCTCCCACCACGGTTCTTGCACGGTCTCGCCCGAGTCAATGCCTGACCAATTAAAAAGAGGCCCGAAGAGCGGGAAGACCTCGTTGGTTTGAATTGAGTATTTTAGCATGACGTCATGGAATGCATACGACTTTTGTCGATTGACGACCTTTCAGTGTCACGAAATAAAATAAAATATAGAAAATTTCAGGTTAGTGTATCAGATCGGGTACTCTAACCTCAAATTTCGGATAGTTGATTGCATTTCGTGAAACTGAAAGGTCACGTCGTGCGTCAACAACAAAACTAGAAAAACACTGACATGTATGATGCGCAAATGCGTACACATGCTTACAGCGCGCGCATCGATACTAGGCCGGGACAGCCAATGAACGTCGCCTGACAAAAATAACCCGACGACTCGCGGTAGAGGTGGGGGCCCCTCCAGCCTTGAAATTCGCAAATGTTTACGTTGCGCGGGCTTTGAAATCCACAAGAGTTCACTGTACATAATTATAAAAATATAATGATTATAATATACATGATAATGATGATTATCATTATTCTTAACTTTTAACGGAAAGAAACGAATTTATTACCAAACAGGTTATTCTTGAAAAAAATAACTTTTGTAAGTTTTTTTTGCCCAAAAAGATAACTTTTCAACAAAATAGTCTCATTAATCAAAAGAACTTAACCCTTTAATTTGAAAAAGTTTGATTTGCTTATTGGATTCTATTAATTTTGTTCGCATTCAAGTGACAGAGCGAGGAAAAAAGGGAGGTTTCTTGAAAACAGGGCAAAAAAGAATTCTTTTGAAAAAGGGGAAAAGAGCAGAATAGGGAAAAGAGCTATACTCGTGTCGTATGCAAAATGTAGTCCTCTCTTTCTTTTTGCAGAATTAAGTTTAATGTTCGAGTGTTTACCTAACGGAGACCCTATACCTGGTGTTCCTCGCAGAGGATCTTCGGATTCGCCTGATAGACATCATTCACCAGACAGATCTCTTCCGCCTGACGAGCCTAAACTTCGAGTTAGGTCCAGGTCGCGTTCTACAAGGCCTCATCCTCCTATCAGGTCCATTGCTCCTCCTGAAAGGCTTCCTTCCTCTGACGGATATGGATGTGGACTTGAACAACTTAGATTTATTCAGCTTATTTCCCGCATGAATACGCACCGGCTATTCGAACTCCGAAGATACACTTTTCCTAACGATAAACAAATTGAAATTAGTGTGCGAGAGCACACGTTTGAGCCTGTGACAACCCAAGAACAAATTGTACTATCAACATCCAGTGGTGACATCTTTGCAATATTGAAGACTTTTAATAATCTTGCTGGAATATATACAAATATTAATCACGCCAAAAGACGAGCGAAAGTAAAAATGGCAAGCGGCACGGTTACCGCATTGACCCCAGAAGAAATAGAAGAAATTCCAGTAGGTGCCAGACGCTCGATCATGAATAATTATAGAGTAGAGCATCTAAACCCTCCTGGAAACAATTATAGACATGAATAATAAATAAAAATAAAATATAATATTGTTCGTACTCCAAATTTTTTGTTGTAGTTTGTATTTGGAGCCTTCATAAATACTTCCTTAACTCTAAATACCGCCACCGCTACTTCCGGCTTGTCGAAGCTGTAGCTGCACGAGTGGTTGATAGAGATTGTTTTAACGAGATATTTGTGTTCACCTGAGTTCACTTCTTTTCTCCCAAATCTAATAAGTAGATAGGTTAAGGGCTTCAGCCCGTTTCTACTATGCGTTCAAAAGTGATGATTGAAGGAGATAAGAAATCAGGAAGTGATTTATGAAGAGATATTTGTCAGAAACGACGGTCTGCTCCTGTTCAGGAAGACACACAGCCTAGGTAACACAATTTCGGACAATTACATAATTCAGGAGGAACAGGTTACTAGTTTAAATTACATGATTATGACGTATTGATCAGTGCCCGGCTGTATTGGACACCTAAAAAGTCAAATTGGCACGTAACCCATGAATTAAACAAAAAATGTAGGAACTGTTTAAATGAAAGTAACATTAATAAAATTCTTTTACAACAATGAAAATTATAAACATTAGACTATATAAAAAGTTGGGGTTGCATTTCCCACAAAATTAAAATTTATTACGGGATGATGATTTGAATTGTGTAATATTTTTAAGTAGGATGTTGTTAGTATAACTTTTGGTTGAAATTAGACGTCAAACAATTTTGAAAAAATATGATATACATACCAGAGACAATGTGAAATATGGCAACTTTCTAAAGAAATAAAAGCATAATATGTATTTCCCTTCATGTATTTTTCAAATAAAAATTCGAAATTGGACAACTTGAATCGAAGCAATAAAAAATTAATACTTTTAAAGTGAAAACTCAAAAATTGATTAAAAGGTTATGTTGTTATGTCAATAAAAATGAACATAGCAACCAGGACAGTTTATATGAATATGACTAGTACAAAAATGGCCTCATTTAGGTTTTAGAAGCCTCTGATTCCAAATCTGAAATCAAAATTTAAAAATTTAAATTGGCGACAGAGCGGAAAAATGTTTGGAACATGACGAAAATGGTCATATTCAGGTTTCTGAGGTTTCTAAATCCAAATCTGGTACCACTGTTTCAAAATTCAAATTGGCAGATCTAATACGGCGAACAAGAAATCAAAGAAATATTGGGAACAATACGAACATTTATGCCACATGACAGCGGTTTAAACTTCTTTCAAGAAATATAACAATATGATGCAATTGTTTTGCCATAAAACGGAACAACATAATTAAGCGATGAAAAAACAACAACATAATATTGGTTCTGAGAACACACAAGGCAGATTTGAAAAGAAAATTGTAATCAAATAAAATCAGTAAATTTATTCTTGCTGCGTAAAATTAACAATATCACAACTCTAATCTAAAATACAACATCAGTGATTGTTTTAAATACTTTTTATCAACAAATTCAGTTACTTACCGTGAATTTATTTATAGATCATCCAGAAATAAGGTTATATATATATATATATATTGTCAAGAGGGAGACGGGGAGAACAAGTTTAGGGATTCTAACCGGGAGTCGGGCGTGTCAGGGAGTGTTGGTGGGAGAAGGAAAACAGGACAGGGGGTGGGAAGATGGAGGTTGAAAGGGAATTTTAGAACGAGTGGACTGCAGATGGACGAAGTGAGAAGGATGCACGAGGAAGGAAGGAAATAATATAAGATGGTTAAGAAAAACGGTATGGAGAGAGCAGGCAGCAGGGGAGGAGAGAATAAGGGAGTCAAGGTTTAACGGGAATTACGAGTGGATTATGCGAAGGGAGAGAGCGTAATATTTGTGTGAGAAGGAAGAGAAAGGAAGTCAGGAGCTTATAGCGAGGATGAGGTGTGGATGCATGGAGGGTTTTAATAGGTTTTGGCTTTCTAGGAAGAAGACGATGTGGAACTGTGCGGGAACGGGGATGAAAGAGTGGAACACTAGTTGGAGGAGTGCCTGGAGGTGGAAAGGAGTGGGATAAGCATGGACGTATTAGTGCATGAACGTATTAGAGCTGCAACGACTGTACCCAAAATATTCGGTACAAGTAACTGTCCTTGTGATAGGTGCTCTCGGAGGTGCGAAACTATCACTGGTTCGTAACCTTAAAGCGATAACCGCGTCCCAAAAATATGCCACCCAAGGATGACAGCTTTAGGTCGCTTCGTGTACTCAAGTCACACGAGGGTTTAGCCTGCCTGCCGTTGTAATTTCGTCGTGTCCTGTGACCACCCATCTCACGGTTGTGAGACGTGGCCATATGTGTTATTTACCGCGGTTCTACTGTGAGCCAGTGTCATTTTTTAGATGACAGTTGCTGTCAGTGGGACATTATTAAAAATGTTTAAATCATTTTAATACGTTCAATATTATGTTTCATGGCCAGAAATGGGGAAAGCTTAAAGGTTCATCCACACATCGTGAGGTGCATAGAGAGATTAATGCCGCTTTGAAAAACCAGATTTACTATCTCATCTGGAAAGCATTGTGTGATGAATTTACAACTTCTCTCCCAAACCTATTAAGTAAATAGGATGCAGGCCTCGGCGCGTTTTCACTAGGACCAGAAAAGTGACCGTTGTGGGAAAGGCGAACTTGGAAATTGATTTTTGAAGAGAAATTTGTCCGGAGCGACCGTGAGCTTCTGTTCAATAAGACCCACGGTGGGCTATTTTGTAAAATTTGATTTCACCTGATATCAATCGTAATTAAACGAGGTAATAGCTAATTAGTAGCAGAATAAGGAAAATCATAGAAAAAAGTTGTTTCGAATTTTCCGGCTTATAAGAGCAAAATTTGTTCAGTTTTTAATTTTAAAATCCTGCTGTCGGATTTCAATGCGATTACTTTTGTAAATTTCCAAACATTCTTCGTATTTGTCGTCCACAATATTAGATCCGCCATTTTTAATTTTGAAATTATGATGTCGGATTTAGACGACGTGACCTCAAAAACTTAAAGTTGACAATTTTTTTATATTCTTATTTTTGAAATTCTAATTCATCCTTTAGATTCGGCTATCTATAAAACCTTAATATGATAATTTTTGCAAAGTTCGAAATATTTTTTCGATTCTTCGTTCGTCATACTAGTTCTCACCATTTTTAGTTTTAACAGTCCTTAACATTTTTTCAATTTTTCATCCGCAGTATTGTGTCTAAAACTTTTTCGCTTTTCCATCCCCAGTATAGTCTTCGACAATTTGGATTTTTAAATTCTGATATCATCTTTAGATGCAGCAACCTCGAAAACCTAAATGTGCCAATTTATGTAAAATTTCAAACATTTTGCCGAATTCTCGTCCACCATTCCGAACATAGAAATTGTGGTATCATATTTTAGGATCAACTGAATAAATTTTGCTACAAGATTTCGCGAATTTTGAAGCTCCTAAATGCAAATCTGATACCATAATTTCAAAATTCGAAATAGTGCATCTAATATGGCGAACGACAAATCCAAAAAAATATTAGGAAAAGTATAAACATGGTCACAGTTAGTTTTTTGAGGTGGCTGTATCTAAAGCTTATATCCGAATTTCACTTACACTGAAAAAAATGCCTGCGAAATATTCAACTAAGTCATGTAGTTGTCTGGAAAGTAGTAAATCCAACTACTTTCTTATTCAAACTAACCATGATTGCTTAGTAGATAATACCATTATTGCGGTAGTGAAAACATAGTAGTTCAAATTACTATTTTAGTCAGTTAAAAGGACAAACGCAGTTCTGTAAGTAAACAGAAACAGTAGAAGTTACTACACCATAGTAGTAGGGACAAAAACGGAAAAAGTGGTAAAATCTACTATTTTTTCTTCAACTACACAACTACAGCTGGGATTAATAATACTTTTACTTGAAACAGTACATTGGTTTCACAATGCAACTAACTGTGGAAAATGAGTAATAATAACTGATCTTCGTTGTTCAGTTAGTAAGTCGGAAACAGTAAACTGAACCGCAGCTCTGTTGGCAAAATGGAAGTACACGGAAAAAATTTATCCGTAAAAAAGTCACGAACTAGTAGCTAGGTCTCGGATATGAGAAAAATTCATCGAATATTTATGTATTTTCGTAAATAACCTACGAACTTTGAGAAAGATTGACGAACTCGATGTGAAAATTCTAAAACGGTTCATCACTTTTTTTTTACGTGAATAATTACAAAAATATTACGAGTGATTGGGAAAAGATTCTCAGAGCACTCACGAGCTTGCCCGACAAATCTGGGAACTCGAAACTAAGTCGCCTTGTACGTGGCCCACGAACACACGCGCCGGGCGTGTGTGCGCTCGTATGTGTATCTCGAGCTCGTCGGATGAGTGGCTAGAAGTTTTATAATACCTATTTTGTTTGGCCTCGATGGCTGCGCGTGTTTACGCACTGCTGGTTTATATTTAGAAACTGGTGAGTCAGCAGTGTTTGAGGTTCGAATCTTCTGAGTTGCGAATTTATAAATTAATATAAAATTAAATCGCACAAATAAAATTTTTCCTCTTTTTATTTCAGTCTGAAATTTTCAGGAACTGTTCGTAGGAAATTCGAACTGTTCGTAAGAAACTTCGAAATTTATCCATATATTTCTCATAGAAATAAGGATTTAATGTTTCATTTTTTTATCTCGTATCCGAGACCTAGCTACAAGTTCGTGACTTCTTCACGGATAAATTTTTTCCGTGTAGTTACATTTACCATACAACAGCAGTTGAGCCGAAAAATAGTATGAAATGTGCTAAATGTCCCCTGAAAATGTATCTTCGGTTTGAAAGCTATTCGCGACGCTTGCGCATGCGAAACTGCGGAAAAAGCGGAACGCGTGATCAACTAATTTCCGCTTCCTGCTGATTTGCGTGGCGTATGACCCCATGTTTGACACGTAGACGTACTGCGCTTGCGTTAGGGCGCTCTGGAAGGTCTTGACTTGCATCCTCGCTTGCATCGGTCTTTCCGGTCGGCCTTTCTTCGCGTGCGGTAGCGTGCGACCACGCCACGTGTAATAAATTCGCCGGTTTCAAGTGAAAAAGTTAAAAAAAAAGATGTCAGCTACAAGTGCGAAAGACGTCGAGATTCCTGAGGTCAAACTTCCCCAGGCCCAGAGCAGCGAACAGCCAAATAATAATGCGTTACCGGCTCCAACACGTGCTCCGATACCGAACGGAGGGACAGTAAGTTTCATGATAAGATATTGTGACTTAACAGATTCACAATTAAACGCTGTTATTAAATTTTAGATCCTATTCAAATATTGTTTCAGTCTAAAGCATGTTTAAAATTTCAGACTAATGAATGTAAACTTTAATATTTTAATTGTTCTATATTGGAAATTTAAAGTTTGTATATAAAAGTGTCACATTTTGATGTAAAATAACAATTGAAGAATCATTAATTTGAAACGCCTTAACATTAAAATATTACGGATATATTTTGGTATTTAATTTTTTTCCGAACTTGAAGAGAAACCTCTTTTGTTTCTTACATTTTTATTAAGTTGAAGTTGGGAAAATTTGGTATTTTTAATATTTTTATTGAGTTTGAAACGAGGAAATTTTAGTTCTTAATTTTTGTTCAATTGGTAGAGGGGCATTTCATATTTTTTAGATTTCTCTTGAGTTGAAACGGAGAGAATTTTGGTTTCCAGTATTTTATGAATTAGAAGAAGGATAATTTCTTTGTTTCTAGAATTTCTATTGAGTTGGAAGCGAGGAAAGTATGGTTTTCAATTTTTTCTGAATTGGAGGGCCCTTTTCTTGCCTTTAATTAGTTGGAAATGATAAAATTATGGTTATTTATCTAACATTTTTATTGCGTTCGAGAAAAGAATTTTTGTCTAAATTCCAAGAGAAAAATTTTATTTGGAAGGAAGGAAATTTCGGTTTTCAATTTTTTTTCTGAATGGGTTTAAGGGAAAATTTTTTTAACTTTGTTCTGAATTTCAAGGGTCTTCAGTGTTTTTTGAATTCAAGGAGGACACAAATTTCATTTTAAGGTTTTAATAGAGTTGGAAGCGACGAAATTTTGGGTATTTGTTTTTTCTGAATTTTAAGGGGCCTTTTGTTGATTTTATCACTTTTTTGTAATTATTATTTGTAATATATTTATTGAGTTGTAAGACTTTTCATTCTTTTTTAAATTCGAAGAGGGAATTTTTTTAAAAAGATTTTTATAGAGTAGAAAGGGACGAAATTTTGGGTATTTATTTTCTTCTTAATTAGAGAAAGATTTTTTTTTCTTTTTAACATTTTTATCGGGTTTAAGGAAATAATATTTTATTTTCAATTTTGTTCTAAAGTACAAGAGGAACATTTTTTTTGTAACATGTATGGACTTGAAAGTGTAACCACTGTGGTTTTTTCTAGTTAAAAGATTTCATTATAGATTTTTATAGAGTTGGAAGGTACGAGATTTTGGTTATTTATTTTTTCTGAATTGGAAGTGACCTTTTGCTGTTTTTATCACTTTTATTGAGTTGGAAGGAACGAACTTTTGGTTATTTCTTTTTTCCTGAACTGGAAGTCAGTTTTTCTTTTTAGCATATTTATTGCGTTAAAGAAGCGAACTTTTTATTTGTAACATTTTTAATAAGTTGGAAGGGAGGAAATTTCGATTTTCAATTTGTTCTGAATTGTAAGAAGGACATTTTTTTATTTTTAAGATTTTTATTGAGTTAGAAGGGAGGAAATTTCGGTTTTAATTTTTCTGAATTGGAAGAGGCGATTTTTTCTTTTTAGTATTTTTATTGGGTCAAAGGGAAGAATTTTTTATTACAATTTTTTTTTGTTAATTAAAAATTTTGTTATTTGATTTTGTTCAAATTGGAAAAAGTCCATTTTTTCGTTTCCACATTTTTATTGGGTTTAAGGGAAGAGTTTGTTATTATCAATTTTCCCTTAATTGGAAGAGGAATATTTGTTTACTTTTAGAATTGGTATCGAGCTGGGAGGGAGGGAATTTAAAACAAAAAATTTCGTTAATGGAAGAGGGAAATTATGTTTTTTTTTTCTTCACATTTTTATAGACCGGGATATAAAATATGAGGCGCATGAATATACCCCAAATTCAATATTACCTAAGTTTCATTTGACCGAAAATCAAGTTGCCGAACAATTATTTATTATAATTTTTATTTTGTCGAATTGTCAACTCACATAACCTCAATTTGTCCTAACTACCAATTATCATAATTTCTATTGTACCGAATTCTCATTTGGCATAATTTTCGTATTTTTGGAATTTTCATTCACCATAATCTTTATTTATCCTAATTTTAGTTAAATCTAATTTCTGTTTTTCCGAATTTGTATTCGACATAAATGTACTTTTTCCGAACTTCCACATAACCTAATATTCATTTAGAAGAATTTCGATTTGTCATATTTTACATTTATCCGAATTATCATTTGTCATAAATTTCATTTTTCCTAATTTTCATTTATCCTAATGTCTAGGTATCCGAACTGACATGCGCCATAATTTCCATGTCACAGAAATTTCATTTGTCCTAACAGACTTCCGTTCAGTTTCGAAGTAGTTGTTTCCCATCTAGATGTATTTAGTCTGGCCGGTAAGGTAGTTGAAGATGGCGCATCTTCTTACGGTGACAAATATATTAGGCGCGAAATTCAAATGAGGTCTTTGTTTAGAAATGCATAATCAAAATGTAGCTAGTGTGTTCGCTCGCTAACATGTTCCTAAACACTAATTCGCAAACATTCGCGAAAATTCGAAAGATTGATGCAGAACTGCCTAGATGAAGAATGCGAGAAGGTAAGTGCAAACTGAATTACAAAAACATAGTTTAATTTTTATTTGATCTTATCATGTACGCAATATTATCCGATTTTATGTATCAGCAACAAGGGAGGAAATGGGTTATAGGTGTTCGGTAAATAAGTAACATTTTTCTTTAATTACATTTGTCAACAATTTATTGGAAACCAATTAAAGAAGGTAAATCAGTGATCAGCGAACTTGAGAAAAAAATATTTCAGGTTGAAATTCTTTATTTCACAATAGTTACTTAATAGGGGTTTATGTTTTTGCTTTCTTTAGGTAAAAGTTGCAATTCTTATTTAATCCTAATGTTATAGGGCGCATTTTATCCATTGAGAGAGTCTGTAGAAACTCACTGGTACGTTTTTATTAAACAAATTTGAGTGCTTTAATTTTCAATTCAGTTTTGGTTTCTTCAGATGAAAAAATTTTCATCTTTAAGAGTTCAAATTTTCTAATTGCAATCACCACGAACAATTTTTGCGAACCGGGAAATTACCAAGAATGTTTTTCCTGCTTTAAAACGGTCACCCTCATTTTTAATTTTATATATTATTATTTTTTTTACATTAAACGCAATTGAGTTTTTAAAAAATGAAATAAGAATTAACAAAGAAAGTTATACGAATATCAGAGCCTCAAGATGTCGACTACTCAGAAGTTCGAGATTCAAGAATCGATTCTATTATTTATGAAATTCATATACTTTATGAAATTACTGAAAACATAAAGGTTTTTCAACATCCTGTATAGATATTCAAGTCCTTGAGGTTGGATCTATAGTTTCTTGATATCTGACAAACCGAGAAACTTTATCCGACAACCTAATCTTGGTGCCATCTGCCTCAACTGCATTGCTTAAATACCAATTAGTGTTTACTTACTCGTAAAAATAAATAGCGCATTACAGTTTCATTAAAAGCTTGCAGAATCTTGCGTACAGAATTTGAATTTTTGGACCGAAGAAATCAGAAGTGTTTTTAAATATGAGCAGACCGAAGTATATTACAGCCCCGCGTGTGCTGAAATCAAGAAATACCGTGCGACTGGGAAGTTGTATAACAAATATACGAATCTAAAGAAAAATGTGAGTGCAGATGGCCCGACAATAGAGAGTGAGATTGTTGATGTAGAAAAACTAAAAACGGATGAGAAAAACTTAGAGGATTTTCGAATTATTACGCCTCAAAATAGTAAGCTGAGAGAACTTTTTGCCCAAACATTTGACACCAGAGACAGAGGATCATCTATCTCTGAGTACTTTTCTATGTACTTGATTTTAAAAGCGCCAGTGGACATAGAATTGGTAAGTTTCAAATTTATAAACACAAATTATTATGCGTGTGCAATCCGAATTGTAACACAAAGGTACTTTATTCATTTTTCGTTTTCAGATTTTCTACGATTTTTGAGCTATCTGTATCGTCTTGTTCAGCATTTCCAGAAAAGTGGTCCGACGTTGCAAAACGCGTTGTTAATTACGCTAAAGAAAAAGAGATTTGCGAGGATCTAAACCCTCGTTCTGCAGGTATTTACCAAGAATGTTTTGAATAATAAATTTTAGAAATTTTCGAGGTCATTGAGGTTAAATCTCAAAACATGTTAAGATGAAAAAGTGTTTTTCCTTAAACTGGGACTACTTGTGAACGCTGATGTTCTGGGTTCACTTCTTTTGCCACATTTGCTTACCCCAAAAATTATAACGAAAGCTGCTCAAGTCTAACAAACTTCAAATAAAAGTAAAAAAACTCCTCCAGCAAAAAGGCAGCGAAGAAGAGTAAAAAACTAGATGATCAGAACGCAGAAAATCCTATAAAGGAAAATCAGGCCAGACGAGCCAGTAAATCTAAGAAATCAAAAAGTCAGAATAAGTTAAAGAAATCAAAGAAAATTAAAACCGCCGAGAAAGTTCAATCTCGTCGCAAGAAGAAGTGTTGGAAGCCGTCGTTTTCAACATTAGAAGGTTTAAGTAAAAATTTAAAGACACGTCATAATATTCCTGAAAGATCATCAAATAGTAGAATAGATTCTATTATTATCAGAATTGGTAATGATTCTTCAGTGGATAGTATTGAGGAAAACGCTATGGACTCTTCTTTAGAAAATGAGGAGATGAAACCAGCTGATGTCGACCCACAGTTTCCTGAGTATTCTATGTTGCACATAATAGCCATTGAATAAATTTCCACTTGTTAATCTAATCCGACCATAATACTTAAATTTGTAAATCATATCATTTCCTTGTTTGGCGAATTTCTAAACTGTTCTTATCGTACCGAAATAAAGGCACGGGTCCTTACATGTAATACGTCCGAAGAGAAGGAAATTATTTTTTCAAAAATTGAAACATTGTATTAAAAACATTGAATACTGAACGTAAAAGATTAGCAGTACTAGAAGATAGTGGATATTAAATTAAGCCACAGAAACTTTTTTTGATTCAGTTGAAAATCATGATGGCTCCGGTAATATAGATTTCAAAGAAGTCAGAGGACAAATTATACCCTTAGGGTCAGTTTTAAAAGTTTTTCTCGAATTGCCCAGTGTATTTTCTTTAATACGCAATTATCATTTGGAGCTGGAAAATTGCAATAAAATTCAAAATATTGTTCAGAGTTCTGGAAATGTAAAATTAGGGACTATCCCCATAGGATCACATTTCCACTCTTCATGTATGAAGATGCTTATGAAACTGGCAATCCCCTCGACTCGTTTGCTGGAATTTATAGCTTGTCTGCTATATACGTGTTTTGGCGTGCCTGCCTCCAACATTTCGTTCGCGATTAAATAACATATTTTTTGCCCAGTTATATCATTATGATGATAGTAAATTTTTTGAAAAAGATACTATTTACAGACGGTTAATTTCAGACTTAAATGCTCTAAACAAAGAAGGAATAGAAATATGCATAGATGAAAACACTTTTCGGATCCATTTTCTGTTAATTCTCATAATTGCTGATAATCTAACTCTGAATTCAATGCTTGGGTATTCGGGTAGTTTTTCAGCGCATTTTTACTGTAGATTTTGTAAAGCTGACAGCCAGAAAGCATCAAAAATTTATAGAGAAATACCTTCACTTTTGCGTAGAAAAGAAAATTACGAATCCAATTTAAAGAAGGATAATCTTACAGAACCAGGTATTAACGAAGATTGTGTTTTCAATCGTCTTGATGACTTTAATGCGGTGAAAAATTACTCAGTAGATATAGCTCATGACATTTTCTTAGGCGTAGGTGTGTATGAATTGATTCAAATGCTACATGACTTCATACCTTTAATTAGTCAGTTTAGTTTGAAATCAAGAAATATCAAAATGACTGCATCAGAAATGATGCATTTTATTCTCAATGCACCTCTAGTATTTGGCGATCTTGTTCCGGACAACGACGAACAGTGGAATCTGTTTATCCTATTAAGAAAAATTGTAGTATTAACTCTACAATACAGTATTACAGAAGCTGATTGTCAAACGATGAGAGAGCTTGTTGACAGGCATCACAAATTGTATATTAATATTTATGGTGAGACTTTGAAGCCTCATGCAATAGTCACATTTAATAGAAAAGATTCATGTTACTCTTTAGCAAAAAACATCAGTTAACTCTTTGTGATGCCTTTCTGCAAGAAAAAGCATTTGCTTGTATACCATTAAACCATTTCCCTTTCAGGGTAGGCGTGACACTACCCGATTCGGGTAGTGTTTCTAGGTTTTTCTTGTAGTTATAAATAACTACAAGTGTGGGCTCACCACACCCACGATGTGCCAACAGCACTCATGTCAGTATTCTTGAATGGTCACCCATCCAAGTACTAACCGCGTCCAACGATGCTTAACTTCAGTGATCTGACGAGAACTGGGTTTTTCAGCGTGGTATGGCCGTTGGCCAATATTGTAATGAAATAAAATTCAAAATAACTAATAGAGATCTAGGCTATTCTGGAAAGTTGGTACTACCTAAGAAGGGTGAAAATCATCAAAGTTTAAAGTATGTAAATGTTGATAATATCAGATACACTGAAGATGATATTGTACTGATTTGTCCTGCTCAAAATGAAAACTTTCCATTTTATGGAATAATCGAGAAAATCTATTCTAAACATAAAAGTATCACTGATGCCAACTTAGAGGATTTCACACTTATTGTGAGCACCATACAAACGTTGAGTTTTTCCGAGCATGTAAAAGCATTCTTATGCAGTATGCAGTATTATGTACGACAAAATAGTCTTTATAAACTTTAGATTATATAGCCCCCTCCCATTCTCGAAAAAAATCTCCTTTTTCCCTTTTTTCTCTCCCTTTCCCCCTTTCCCTCTTCTCTTTAAATATGCTACATTTGAGAAGCACATTATTTGAAATACGCGGTAAATTTCGCACCGGAACTTGAAATTTACTACAGAAACTTAGCTATAAATTACATATTTACTTAGCAAATGTAAATATGTAATTTATAGCTAAGCTTATTTAGTAAATTCCACGCAAATGTAAATCAAAATCTCAGGCTTCAAACTCAGGACGCTTGCATGCATCTCAAATTTAATTTTCGAATCTTACCAAAAAGTAATTTACAAATGTTAACTTGACCGATTTCAAACTAAACTATTTAGAATTCAAATAAAACTTTGAAGCTGATATAATTTTTGAAGGAAAAAGTATCACGATTTAATTGCTAATAATGGTGTTTCTTAAAAGAGAAAATATTCTTGATTATGAGAACGATTTTAAACAAATTAAAATTGTTTATTTAACAACATATTTTTTTCAGATCGCCGTGAATGGATTTCCAACAACCTAACAAGGGTTGATCAGAGTTGAAACTTTTTTTAAATCTCTTAAAATCCCTACTAAGAATCCATTGGATGCAATCCAATATGCAAGGGTGGGAGGAGATGGAGAAATTCGCAGTAGAAGGGAGGGTAGAATCAGACCATCAGCCATTAGGGTTGTGGATAAGGGTTGAGAACCGCGGAAGGCAAGGTGGGGAAGAAGTGTCGACGGGGGAGAGGGTTAGCTGGACGAGGGAGACGATAGAGAAATATAAGGAGCAGTTAGGGAAGGTACGCTTCGAAGGGGAGACGGTGGAAGAGATATGGGAGGATTTAAAAGAGAAAGTGAAAGGGTGCCTGCAAAAAAAGGTATTCAAAAAGAAGAAGAAAGGAATGGTGAAGCCGTGGTAGGATAGGGAATGTAAAAAGATGAAAAGAAAGGTGAAGAGGAAGTATAAGAAGTGGAAAGAGGGTACTGCGAAAAGGGAGGAGTACGTTGAAATGAGGAAGGAGTTTAGATTGATGTGTAAGAAGAAAGAACAGGAAAAGGAGAAAGAGCTGGAGGAGGAGTTAGGAATTGTTAAGACAGAAGGGAACGTCTGGAAGATAATAAATAGGTTTAGGAAGAGTAGAGTAGGGATAAGCGACAAGATAGGGAGTGAGGAGTGAAGGGAGTTTTTTAAAGAATCATTTCAGGGCTCAGATTCAAGGAAGAGAGATGATGGGAGTAGAAGAACGGGGGAGGCAGAGATGGAGGAGTTGAATGACGAGGAGATAGAGAAACAGATAAGGAAGTTAAAAAGGTCAAAATCAGCAGGGCTGGATGGGCTAGAGAACGAAGCATGGCTGTTTAGTACACAAGAGGTTAGGGAGCGGCTGAAGGAGGTAGTGAAGAAAGTATGGAGGGGGGAGGGATTCCCACGAGGGTGGAGAGAAGGATTAATAGTGCCTCTGTATAAGAAAGGAGATAGGGATAGGCAGGAAAATTATAGGGGGATTACGCTAATGAATACGGCGTATAAAGTATACGCGATGGTAGTAGCGGAGAGGCTGCAGAAGGATGTCGAGGGGAAAGGAATATTGCCAGAGACGCAGGCCGGCTTTAGGGCAAGTAGGAGTACTATCGACAATATCTACGTTCTGTAGCACGTGGTGGATAGAGCATTAGCGAAGAAGGGGTCGAGAGTGTACGCGTTTTTTGTGGATCTGAAATGCGCGTTTCCGTCGGTGGATAGGGGGAGGTTGTGGGAAGCGATGGAGGAGAGGGGAGTGGAGAGAGGCCTGATCGAGAGGGTAAGGGAGATATATGAAGAAACTAAAGATAAGGTAAGAGGAGGACAAGGGATTTCGGAGGGATTCTGGATGGATAGGGGGTTAAGACAAGGGTGTCCGCTTAGCCCGACGCTTTTGTGTGGTGATGAGGCAGGTGTGGGGGTTGGGAAAGAAGTTATTCGCAGATGATTTTGGAAGGAGAATGAAAGTGTTTGACTCACTAGCGATGAGTGTGCTATTGTATGGAGTAGAGGTGTGGGGGTGGAAGGAAAGCGAAGAGGTAAATAGGATACAGGAGAGGTATGTAAAGTGGACACTGGGGTTGGCAAGGAACACGCCTAATTATATTGTCAGGAGGGAGACGGGGAGAACGAGTGTAGGGAGTCTAGCGGGGAGTCGAGCGTGTAAATATGAGGAGAAATTTTTGGAGGAGGGGGGAAGTAAGCTGGTTAGGGAGTGTTCGTGGGAGAAGGAGAACAGGAGAGGGGGTGGGAAGATGGAGGTTGAAAGAGAAAGGTATTTTAGAACGAATGAACTGCATATGGTGGAATTGAGAAGGATGCATGAGGAAGGAAGGAAGGTATATGAGTTGGTTAAGAAAAACAGCATGGAGAGAGAGAAGACAGCAGGGGAAGAAAGAATAAGAGAGACAAGTTTTAATGGGAACTATGTGCGGATTATGCCAAGGGCGAGAGCGCAATATTTGTGTGAGAAAGGAGAGAAAGGAAGTCAGGAGCTTATAGCGAGGATG
>CAKNYM010053140.1:1072694-1115615 GCA_932195095.1 Andricus curvator | reverse complement strand
CTTATAGCGAGGATGAGATGTGGGTGCATGGAGGGTTTCAATAGGTTCTGGCTCGCTAGGGAAAAGAGGATGTGTGAACTATGTGGGAAGGGGGAGGCAAGAGTGGAGCACTGGTTGGAGGAGTGCGTGGAGGTGGAAAGGAGTGGGATAAGCATGGAGGTATTGATGCATGAAAGGGGGGACAAAAGGGCAGTACCATGGGTGAAAGGAGTATTGGGTAAGATGGAGAAGAAGAGAAGGAAGGAGGAAGAGGAATGGAGAAGGAAAGATTGTAAATAGAGGAGGAAGTAAATATAAGTTAATGTAAATATTTTAAATAGTAGATAAGTATTAGGTATTAGTCGCGGAGGCAGAGTTTGGTAATGCGAGGCAAGCAAGAAAGTAGGGACATGCGAGCGAGGCGAGGCGAAGCGAGGAAGGTAATGCGATAAGAGCGAGCGGCGTTAGAGATAAGGTGTGGAAGGATGTTAGTTTTAAGGGTTAGTTTTATGAAAATTCTGTAAAAAATGGAAGTGTAAGCAAGTCAATTTTTTAAGGCCAGCAGGCTAAAAAATAAACGTTTATCTATCTATATTAATTTGCCAAATATCATTTTCAAATGGCAACCTGTCCTTGAAAAAATTAACTTTTATCGAAATTTTTGTTATGGATTGCAATGTTTATATATTACATTTAGTTTTCTTAAATATGCAACAACTGCATTTTTATCAATGTGAACTTCAATTTTCGACATTTGAAAATTAAATTATTTTACATTACAGAAAACTAAAAATTAAGTTGTTGAAATATGAATTTTGAACTGTTGAAAATTGAATCAAATTAAAAATTGAATTTTCAACTGTTGAAAGTTGAATAAAAGTGATAATAATTTTTCAAGAAATAAAAATTCAATTGTTGAAAATTAAAGAGACTTGAAAATTGAATTTTTAACTGTTGAAAATTGAAGAAAATTGATAATTGACTTCTCAACAGTTGAAAATTCTATTCTTGAAAATTGATCAAATCGAATTTTCAAGAGCTGAAAATGTAGTTGGATTTACTAAGCAAATATTAGTTACAATAACTAAAGAATTAGTTAAATTAACTAATAAAATTAACTGAATCAACTGTTAACCTTAATTACTTTAACTACTTCCTTACAGGTCACTTAACAACAACAATTACGTTGGGGCTTTAGGGAACTAAGAAAAGTAGTTGGATTTACTAAGAAAATATTAGTTAAAATAATTAAAGAGTTGGTTAAATTAACTAAGAAAATTAACTAAATCAACTGTTAACCCTTATTGCTTTAACTACTTCTTTCCAGTTCACTTAACAACAAAAATTCATTTGGGCTTTAGGGAACTAAGAAAAGTAGTTGGATTTACTACCTAAATCTTACGTGTTCCAATTTTCATTGGGTTCAGTCAAATCAACCACAAATATTAGCTACAACGACTGCTTTTCTAACTTCACTTAACCATATATCACGTAATTAGTTTGACTACAAAAGTGACATTGGGGCCTTAGGGAAGTAAGCAACTTAGTTGAAAAGTAGTCAAATCTACTAAGAATGTTTTTCAGTGTAGGTTTTTGAGGTCACGGCATCTAAATCCGATATCAGAATTTCAAAATTTAAATTGGTGATTCGAATATACTAGAACACAAATAGAAAAACGAAATAAATTTGGCTACAGTATTTAGTTTTCTCCTTTTTCTTTCTTCCCAACCTCTGTTCCGATAAAACTGTTCGACATAAATTCAACAAAAACAATCTGGCGTAATGATTTATCATCATCTCCTAACTATTGCAGACCTATCGAATTCGACTGTATGAAAGAAATCACTGAAGTTGTAATCAATCAGAAGAATAATAAACGGTCCCAAATTGACAAATTGGAACCATTTGCAGATGAAATAAACAGCCAGTCTGTCGAAATAAATTATAAGGTGCAATGCTGTAGCTGGAACAAAATCTGCAATGAGATGCTGTATTTTTGCAGCGCACCCCGTCAAAATTAATAATTTAAAACAGGTTTATAAAATAAAGAAAAAACGTTAAGCATTTATTTGGGAATATCGAATTTGCATGCTTGGATCAGGATGCTTGAATTCCTTCATCACGTTTTCTACAATTTGCCATTTAAAAAGTGGCAAGGAAAGATCAAAGGAAAAAAGACATTAAAAAGCCAGAAAGCTGGATCCGTGCAAAAGGTTTTCAGGAAGGAATCAGGTCTTTGTGTAGAATGTTAAACAAGGAAGTGGTACCAGTAATACAGGTAGTAGAGCAAGAAGAATTTTCCAGATTCCTAAAGTAACATAAAAAATTACTGGACTCGTTGAAGCTCTGAGCAAGAAATTCGCAGCTAAACTGTAAAGCATATCTTCTGGTCAGGGACTGGATTTAATCAAATTTGAAAAACATACGAAGGAAACAGCAGAGAAATATGTTTCATTGTATGATTGGTATTATATGCCAGCGTTAATTCAAAAAATCTGCCCGCTGCGGGGGCACATTCTCATTCTGAATTTTCTACGTAAGTAAGTATAGTTGAAGATTAAGTTGCTCAAAGCTCTGTAGGCTTTGAGGTCCAAATTCTCATCATGACACTCGCGTTACGCGCTCGGTTTTTGGCCTACATTTTTAAATGTGTATTTGTTTTCTAAATTAACCCACAATAAAAAACTACAATCCTTTCTTCAGACATTCTTCGTTGTTGACGGATGCCACTGCTAAAACTTGATTTTCGGCTTCCGGGGATCTCGAAACGTGGAGATCCGTTAAAAATCTGTGTTGTCAAATTTCGGACAATTCTAATACTTTCTCAATCATAAATGATGAGAATGTGAAAATAATAAGACACGGTACGAAAATGATAAAAGATGCTACGATTCCTATAAGACTGCTTTCAGAAGAATCACAAGAAGCTTGCAACAAAGTTATTCGAAATTACCGCCAATTTTGGCCAACGGCCAAACCAAGCTGAAAAAACCAGTTCTCGTCAGATCACTGAAGTTAAGCAGCGTTGGGCGCGGTTAGTACTTGGATGGGTGACCATTCGAGAATACTGCGTGCTGTTGGCATATCGTGGGTGTGGTGAGCCCAACTTGTAGTTATTTACTACAAGAAACTATCCACCTAGAAACACTACCCAAATCGGGTAGTGTCACGCCTACCCTGAAAGGGAAATGGTTTAATGGTATACTACTAATACTACTAATACCGCGAATTCAAAGCAAGAAGAAAATCCAGGATTTCCACGAATCAGGACATATTTAACAACCTGCTGATTTCTTCTGATCAGGTGATCTGCGTAGATTTTGCGCAGATTCATAATTTTGACTTCTTTTCAAATTATTTTTTTTTTAACTTGGAAAATATTGATTTTGGAACAAAATGTTGTTCACAAAAGTTGTAGATCTCGCTGAACACACATATTTTTGAACTGCAAACTTTTTTCTAAAATTAATATTTTTCGAGATAAATACCAAAAATGAGGACGACAAAGAAGAGGTTGATAAATAAGAGGAAATTCAAGGCCACGGTAAAGAATTTCATATTATTCTCCGGTGAAACTAATTCAATTTGGATATAATATAAATTACTTAATTAGATAAAAAAAAAAAATATTGTCACACAAAAAAATGCCATTCGGCAATATGTAGGAATGATTATCATGGTATTCTTCAATTCTTATAAATAAAATCACCATTTTTACCCCTTTTATCTTACAAGATTATTTTTTTGGGCGAAATATAATGCCTGTGATAAGAGTAAGTGATTTCGCAATTAAGAAGAACCTTATAAGGAAAACAAGGCCAAAAATGTGAGTTATATTATAAGAATTTGTAAAATTAGGATAATTATGTGTTTGGCAATCCATTGTGTCAGGATATCGTTCTTTATATGAAAAGAAATGTTCTTGCCGACAATCCATTCTGATGAGATATTATTCTTCAAATGAAAAGAGAATTTGTTTTTAACAAAATTGTTTATACACTTCTCGCGAAAATTTTTGGAACATTTGCATTGACCGTCTGAAAGTGCATGGTCTACTTCAAAGGCAAAAAGCCGTGTAGAAACTAGATCTACGACTTTAAAAAAATAAACCTTTGAAGTTATTTTAATTAAGATTTAAAAAATATTTAACTGAAAGTCTAAAGTTTTTCCGGCAAAATCGTCAGTTTGAAATCTTGCCTTTAGCTCATCGTCAAATCTAGAAAATCGTACCTAAAAAATGGTAAAATTCAGAAAATCTTGAGAACTTTGTAAATCCTGACTAGGAATAGGAATAAGTATTACGTAATTACTGAGTAATGATAAAAAATGTTTATTCATGTATGGAAATTTCGGCGAAGCTAAAAATACGTAAATTGTGTTATCAGGTACAACTGATAATTATTAACGCAAGCGACAAATCTCTAAGTTTTATCTTTGCAGAAATTTCCATTCCTCGATTAAATATTTCTTATTATTACACAGCAATCACGTAATATTTGTTCGTGTTTTGGCCAATATTTAACGAGTAGGATTTTTTCTCGATATTATGAATTTTTTCAAATTGTTAGAAATAATTTTCTTCATTCGGCGTTGACTTCAACGCAGGATTTCTCAAATTATGATTATCAGGCGAAAATGTCTAAACCTCCAAATGATTTTTCTTTCGAAATCTTAGATTTAATTTATACAGAAATATTCGCCTTTGGGACCGTGCGTAAATTACGTAAAGTTTTTTTCTGTTCTGTATGAATCTTCAACCAAGAAGATTAATTTTCTACTAAGAAAAAAGCTAATCTCAAACAAAATAACTAAATTTCTAACGAGATAATTAAATTATCAACCAAAAGCATTCAACGACAACAATCTTCAACAAATTATATCAATTTTTACCCATATAGTTGATTTTGAAACTAAAAAGATAAATTATTAACGAAATGTAGAATAGTTGATGTTTTATTAAAAAAAGGAATTTTTGATTAAAAAAAAAATTTTCTACAAAAAAGTTGAATTTTCTACCAAATAGTTTAATTCTTTCCCAAATTGTGAAGTTTTCAAGCCCAAAGAACGAATTTTCCATAAAAGAGTGGTCGTGGTAACTCAATTTTTGAACAAAGAGATACGTTTTTAACTAAAGTGATGAATTATCGTAGAAAAAAAAAGAAACAGCTTCTAAGGATAATGCCAGCGATAATTTAACCTCACCTTCTTCGTCTCACGAAGACAATGCTCAAGCTATCGACGATAAGTTGACAGTCTTAATCTCTTAGAAACAGCTCTCAAGGATAATGCCAGTCATAATTTAACTGCCTACTTCATCACGACTCTTGCCTTCATTACCCCGCATTATTAAATCATATTTTGACATAAGATTATCCACTTTTAACTAAAAACTGACGCCAAAAAATCGCATGAAAGTTTGCCTTAGTGTTTTCCAAACGATTGTATAGGTGGTGATCTGCCCACCCCTATTTTTAAGAAGAAGCTAGGGAATGGCGATATTATGATTAGAAACTGGTTGGTGTGAAGCAGAGCGATGGAAGCCCCTTATTTTTTAGCGTGTATAAGAATTGTTATATTCAGTGGAAATCAGAACAGAGGAAATTAAGAACAGAAACTTCGCTGAGTGACAAACTGTTACGGTCCACACAACACGAGCGAGAAGTGTGGAAAGAAATCCTAAGGCGATCTCTTGATGTAAACTTCTTTCCTAGTGAAAGAAATTTGGCTTTCCGCGAAGGCAGTAAGAGAATTGGAGACCTTTGTAATGGTAACTTTCTTGGAATGCTTCAGCTTCTAACAAAATATGACCCGCTTCTTAATGTCCGTCTACGAAAACTTCTCAAGGTATTCTCAAGAAACCGGGAAAAGATAAAATGTGCATTACTCATCAGCAGATATTCAGAATGAGTTTATGGTTGTATGTGCAAATTAAGTTACACATTTTATTCTTCAAGAATGCGAGAAAGCAAAGTATTATCTACTGATTGTGGATGCAACTCCAGATTCTGCTCACGTTGAACAAACTGCGCTTTTAATTCGCTATGTCAATTTCACCCACGAACTTGGAGGAACCTATACAGTGAAAGAGAGTCTATTCGCCTTTATTGACTGTACTAAAAAAAACGGGGGAAGCCATTGCCTAGCTTATAATGTCAAAACTGGAGACATTTGAAATTCCTTTGGTAGATTTTTGAGGGCAAAGATATAACAACGGCAGCAATATGAAAGGTGCTTACAGAAGGAGCTCAGGCGAGAATACTACCTGCCAAGAGTCTAGATGTCTATTCTGCCTGCACTTGTCACTCCCTCAACCCTAGCAGAGTGAAAGTAGTGTCGTAGAAAAACTATACCCAATATTTAATTCCAGTCCATAGAGATGGGATATCCTAAAGGAGAAAGTAGACTGCTCTCTGCATCCAACCTCTCAAACTCGCTGACCCTTCAGGTTTGATTTCATGAAACCCCTTGCTGCTCATCTTCTAGGAGTGGCCGAAGCACTGAATGAGGTGCCAATATTGAATCTGATAGCAAAATGTCGTGATGATTTCAATGGACTTAAAACTTTCTTACGGACCTTAAATTGTTTACTCATGTCATCGATTTGGGTGAAAGTTTGAAAAAACATTGACATTGTAAGCAAAGTAATTCAGGCTCGAGGAGCAGCGCTTGGTGTCACCCGTAAATATTAAAACAAGCTCTGCATAATAACGGGTGAGAAAAAATTTGGAACAAAGCTGTCCCTGTAGCAAGAAACACCGGATGGCTAGATTCTTTTCAAGACGAAACCAAGACAAGTCACAAGTGGAAGAAAATGACAGACGAGGTCCACGAGGGAGAATCTAAAGATGAAAACGTAGCATCTGATTGAAATTCAAACGAGATATGTACCAGATTATCCTGGATCAAGTGATACAGGATGAAACAGTGCGGTTTGAAGCTATGCACGAACTTTGTGAAAGTTTCTCTGTTCGTTAGGAATTACGCATTTTATCGGAAGAAGAAATTGAAAAACAAGCAACTGATAAAATTAACAGATACCCCACGAACCTGCAGTATGAGCCAGTGGATGAAGCTATTTTGAATGAATTTTGCTATTTTGTTAATCTTTAAGCACAAAGTAAGTTCACTGTATGATACACGTAGTTGTAGTTTTTTCAATAATTTTCGAATATTTTTCTGCCTATGTTCTAATTGGCAACTAGGGTTCGGCAATTAAAAATCATTCATAAAGCAGCATAGTAAAGGGCAAAAGGGGCAGATTGTAGTGATAATATAGAATCCCTGGGCCCGGTGCGGATGTCGGTGACCCTGCATATTTATTAAGTGTCCTTTCTATGCGCCGATCAAACTATACTACCTTGCTCCAATAAATAGCGAGAACGAGCAAAGCTACTTCATTAAATTATTTGAGAGCCAAGAACATAGGATTATTATGAATATTTCGCACTTCATAATAGAAATGATTAAAATAAGAGCCTTCGGCATATCCGATTACCATTATTATTATATATGTAACATAATATTTTGATTAGAAATGTTATTCATACTTGAAGCCTTAAACAATTGATAAACCTTCAATTACAATTATATCAATTTTTATCGTGTATTAGTTAAAATTTGTGTTTAATTATTAAGGCTTTCGATTCGAAAATTCCATTTCACACTTTTTTAATTTGAAATTCTTGAAGCATTCAAAATTAATTATCAGTTCGCAGCATATCTTAGTGCCAGGTAAAATTTTCCTTCCCAAACTTTCCAGGTTGCGGAATCCAAATTTTATTTCTTGCACTGATTTATAGAATATAAATATATCAAAAGGACAAGCTCGGGGCATATATAATCCATGATATAACAAATATAGTATATCTATATATATATTTGACACTCAGATGAAGGAGCAGAATAATCATTAATTGAACTCTTAACCGGATTCTACAGTAATAGATTATTTAGTTATTCCTCAGTTAGAAAAAATGAGTCTACTTTTTACTCTGGTCCTAACACTGGCGGTTATTCTGAATTCTATTGGTGAATATAATAATTTATCTATATTTTTAAAAAAATTTTTAAGGTTTCCGCTAATAAAAATTTGTTCGATATATTCCGCATTTTATCCTATTGGGTTTTTTTTTCAAACTGTATTTGAGTTCGTCCGGAAGGGTATACTTCCGAAAAGGTCACAAAGGAATATTGACTTGATACCTGGCCTAGGGATTCCATTCACATCCCAGTGAAGATTCCGAAAAGGATTTTCGGCATAGGTTAAGTGAAGTAGTTTTTCTTGGAGCCCCTAGAAAACGGGTTCTGCGTGAGTGCGGAGACGAGATGACGGCCACATCTCTCTCACCCTTCAGAATATTTCATCCCTTTTCCCATTGGTCCACCAAGTATCAAGTTAATATTCTCGGGTGACTTTTTCAGAAGTATAGCCTTCCGGAATAAGTACGAATATCATCTGAATTTATTCTTGAAGAATCCAGAAGGCGTGTGTTATACGAAAAGGAATTTGAAAAGGTTCCCTATTAATGTATAATTCGTGCGAATCTCAAAACCAGAACGTACTTCAAGTTAAAGGGCCATCCATAAACTACGTTCCTAATTTTGGGCTTTTTTACATCCCGTCACCGCTCGTCGGAAATCATACTTTTGTCTCTGCCCCTCCCCCCACTCGAACTCGATCATAAAATAACGTAGCCGTTGTACGAACACGCATTGCACGTTTAATCTGCGTTTTTTTTTTTGAATTTCTAGTGACTTCAGTTGTCCGAAATGCTCTCAGAACAGGGGAAATGCGGCGATTTGTCCAAATGACAAGGTGTTCCATCTCGAAAAGACCAAATGAAAAGGTGCTAACGCTTGGCGAACTATCGAGTGTGGAAGCTTCAAAATCCCATATTAATAGTATTGGAAGCATTAGCGCCCTTAAATCCGTAGAACCATTTCATTTGGTCTCCACGAGTTAGCACCTTTTCATATGTTTTCTCCGAAATGGAACCACGTAATTTGGACACGTCCAAATATAAAAGTCTATATAGACTTTTAAAACAAAGAGGATTAACTTTTAACTAAAAATAATTGTATTTTCTAATTACTGTCGGTTGCGGAAGGTACTGCATGGATAGGTCCCAGTTACCGGCAGCAGAGCGGGAGGTGAGCAGCGAGAGTACTGGCAGTGCTGGTAGTGAAACTGACGGGGAGGGAATTTTCCACAAGACACGACGACCAACAACGCGTCACCCGGTGTCGAGCGCGAGCGGTGCGTCGGGGAGAGGGAGAAATCGGGACGGTGGCAACGAAGGAAGCGAGAAGGTCACCCACCGAAAAAATGGAGCGGATTTTGGAAAAGGAGGGTCTCGGGATGTTGTTAGGTGAGATCAGGGGGCTGTGGGAGGACGTAAGGGGGACCAAGGAGCAGATGGAAGGCATGAGGGAGGACTTCAGAATCAGAGATGAGAAATGGGAAAAGGAGGTGAAAGAGCTGAGAGAGAGCGTAGATGGGTTAGAGAGGGAAAGAAAAGAAAAATAAGTTAAAACAAAACAGATGGAAGAGGAGGTTAGGGTGTGGAAAGAAAGGACGGAAAAAAGGCTTGAGAAGGTGGAGGGCAGGATGGAAATAGAAATAGGAGACGGGTGTAGCGGGGGCGAGATTAAAGGTATTTGGGAGAGGGTAGGGAATATGATAGAAGAGAAAGTGGGAGAGCGTAGGAATGAGAAGAAGGAGAGGGCGGATAGGGAAAGGATAAGGGCAATGGAGTTGAGAATGGAGAGAAAGGAGAAGGCAGAGAGGAGAAATAATATTGTGATAAGAGGGTTGAAGATGAAGAGCGGGGAAGAAAGGGCGGGCGTGGGAAGCGTTAGGGAGGTACGCTTCGAAGGGGAGACGGTGGAAGAGATATGGGAGGATTTAAAAGAGAAAGTGAAAGGGTGCGTGCAAAAAAAGGTATTCAAAAAGAAGAAGAAAGGAATGGTGAAGCCGTGGTGGGATAGGGAATGTAAAAAGATGAAAACGAAGGTGAAGAGGAAGTATAAGAAGTGGAAAGAGGGTATTGCGAAAAGGGAGGAGTACGTAGAAATGAGGAAGGGGTTTAGATTGATGTGGAAGAAGAAAGAACAGGAAAAGGAGAAAGAGCTGGAGGAGGAGTTAGGAAATGTTAAGACAGAAGGGGACGTCTGGAAGATAATAAATAGGTTTAGGAAGCGTAGAGTAGGGATAAGCGAGAAGATAGGGAGTGAGGAGTGGAGGGACTTTTAAAGAATCATTTCAGGGCTCAGATTCAAGGAAGAGAGATGATGGGAGTAGAAGAACGGGGGAGGCAGAGATGGAGGAGTTGCATGACGAGGAGATAGAGAAACAGATAAGGAAGTTAAGAGGGTCAAAATCAGCAGGGCTGGATGGGCTAGAGAACGAAGCATGGCTGTTTAGTACACAACAGGTTAGGGAGAGGCTGAAGGAGGTAATGAAGAAAGTATGGAGGGGGGAGGGATTTCCACGAGGGTGGAGAGAAGGGTGAATAGTGCCTCTGTATAAGAAAGGAGATAGGGATAGACAGGAAAATTATAGGGGAATTACGCTAATGAATACGGCGTATAAAGTATACGCGATGGTGGTGGCGGAGAGGCTGCGGAAGGATGTCGAGGGGAAAGGAATATTGCTAGAGACGCAGGCGGGCTTTAGGGCAGATAGGAGTACTATCGACAATATCTAAGTTCTGCAGCACGTGGTGGATAGAGAATTAGGGCAGAAGGGGTCGAGAGTGTACGCGTTTTTTGTGGATATAAAAGGCGCGTTTCCGTCGGTGGATAGGGGGAGGTTGTGGGAGGCGATGGAGGATAGAAGAGTGGAGAGAGGCCTGATCGAGAGGGTAAGGGAGATATATGAAGAGACCAAAGATAAGGTAAGAGGAGGGCAGGGCATTTCGGAGGGACTCTGGATGGATAGGGGGTTAAGACAAGGGTGTCCGCTTAGCCCAACGCTTTTTGCGATTTTAATTGCGGATATGGAAAGTAAGCTGGAGGCCGGAGTGGTAGGAGGAGTCAGGATAGGAGAGGTTAGAATTTGGTCACTAGCGTATGCAGATGACATAGCGTTGTTGGTAAAAAGCGAGGAGACCTTAAACAATATGATGAAGAGGTTGAGAAGATACCTGGATAAGAAGAGGTTAGAACTGAATGCGGAAAAGTCCAAGGTTATGGTGTTCATAAAAGGAGGGGGAAGGGATAAGGGAGGGGAGTGGAAGTGGAAGGGAAAGGCAGTGCAGATGGTGAAAGAGTTTGTGTACCTGGGCTTCTTGTTTCGGAGGAATGGCGGAGTGGATGGCCACATAAAAGAGAGAGTGAGGAGGGCAAATGTGGTGATGAGGCAGGTGTGGGGGTTGGGAAAGAAGTTATTCGCAGATGATTTTGGAAGGAGAATGAAATTGTTTGACTCACTAGTGATAAGTGTGCTATTGTATGGAGGAGAGGTGTGTGTGTGGGGGGGGGGGGTCAGGAGGGAGACGGGGAGAACGAGTGTAGGAATTCTAGCGGTGAGTCGGGCGTGTAAATATGAGGAGAAATTTTTGGAAGAGGGGGGAAGTAAGCTGGTTAGGGAGTGTTGGTGGGAGAAGGAGAACAGGCGAGGGGGTGGGAAGATGGAGGTTGAAAGAGAAAGGAATTTTAGAACGAATAGACTGCAGATGGATGAAGTGAGAAGGATGCATGAGGAAGGAAGGAAGGTATATGAGTTGGTTATGAAAAACGGCATGGAGAGAGAGAAGACAGCAGGGAAAAGAGGATGTGTGAACTATGTGGGAAGGGGGAGGCAAGAGTGGAGCACTGGCTGGAGGAGTGCGTAGAGGTGGAAAGGAGTGGGATAAGCATGGAGGTATTGATGCATGAAAGGGGGGACAAAAGGGCAGTAGCATGGGTGAAGTGAGTCTTGGATAAGATGGTGAAGAAGAGAAGGAAGGAGGAAGAGGAATGGAGAAGGAAAGATTGTAAATAGAGGAGGAAGTAAATATAAGTAAATGTAAATATTGTAAATAGTAGATAAGTATTAGGTATTAGTCGCGGAGGCAGAGTTTGGTAATGCGAGGCAAAGCAAGAAAGTAGGGAAATACGAGCGAGGCGAGGCGAAGCGAGGAAGGCAATGCGATGAGAGCGAGCGGCGTTAGAGATAAGGTGTGGAAGGATGTTAGTTTTAAGGGTTAGTTTTAAGAAAATTCTGTAAAAAAAATGGAAGTGTAAGCAAGTCAATTTTTTAAGGCCAGCATGCTAAAAAATAAACGTTTATCTATCTATCTATCTATCTATCTATCTATTTTATACCTCTCTTTCTTGTTACAGAGTTAAGCTCACTGTTCGATCTTTCCCCTAATGATGGACGTATTCCTGATGCTCCTCGCGGCGGACGTTCGCATTCTTCTGTCAGTCCTCCTCTTCGTGTCAGGTCTAGGTCTCCTCCTGCAAGATATCATCCTCCTACCAGGTGCATAGCGCCTCCTGAAAGACTTCCTTCTTCTAACGGATATGGATGTGGACTGGAACAACTCAGACTTATTCGGCTTACTTCCCGAGTGAATCCGCACCGAATATTTGAACTTAGAAGATACAGTTTTCCTTTCAATAAACCAATTAAGGTGAGACTAGGAAATAATCTTTATGAGCCTCTGTCAACCCGAGACCAAATTGTATTATCAACATCCGATGGTGACGTCTTTGCAATATTGGAGAGTTTTGATGTTCTTGCTGGAATATATACACATGCTTATCGAGACAATATACGGGCGAAAATAAACATGTTGAGCGGCATCATTACCCCATTGACCCAGGAAGAAATAAAGGGAATTCCTGTAGGAGCCAAACGCCCAATTATGAAGTACTATATAGTAAAGCAACTAAACCCTCGTGAAAACGATCCTCTACACGAATAATTTAAAAACAATGTGAAACTAAAATATAATATTGTTCGTGATCAAAATTCAGATCAATATGTTACAAGTTGCTCCTAGTTAGTTCTGTACTAAGGGATAACAACGATTGTTTTACTGAGATATTTGTGTTCACCTGAATTTACTTTTTCTCCTCCAAAACTATCATTATTACTATTATTATTCGGGAGAATAGGGCATACACTCAGCTAAGGAGATTTCATGAAAATCTTCTGGGCTACGACATTAGCTGCCTTCTTTTTATGTTTAAAAGTTCAATAATCCTCTCAGTACATGCACCCGACATGAATTTCTTTGAATAAACAATTTTTTTGGTTCCCTTTAATATCTATCATGCTCCTCCGAGAACCAAGATCAGACTGATCCGGCTTTTACCAGCAACCTTAAGAAGATCTTGAAGGAAACTTCAGATTGGCATGAAAGTAACCTCTTCAGATGTAAGAGCCTTAAGTGCTGCTTGACTGTCAGAACAAATGTAAATGTGCTGGTCTTCATATGCGCGCTTACAAATTTCCTTCGAGGAAGCTTTAGTAGCTATTATTTCGACCTAGAAAACTGTAGGGGGTGTGCCCAGTGCTGTTCTATCTCAGCCCTAGGACTTTTCATATAGATGCCAGCCCCAGTTCCCAAACAGTCCATAGAGCCGCCTGTGTACGCTGAGGTATATCATGTAGATGTAAGATCAACATCACTAAGGCTCCGTTGTTTTTATAGCACCAGCGAACATCAAAGAGAAGTTGTTTTATAATATTTATTAGTTTAGTTCTTGGCAACCAGGATGTTGATGTATATGCTATGATGGGTCTGATTATCGTTGTATGTAATCAGTAAATAATCCTGAGTTTTAAGCAACATGTCAACATGGTGTTTCCAGCATAATAGGGTCGATTGTTACTCTAAACACTTGGCTGATTTTCAAAATTCTACTTCCCTGCCGTAGAATGTAAGATTTTGAAGTCGGGATGCTTCCTTCTTCAAGTAACATGCATGAGTTCCATCTTGCTCGGATCAACAGACAAACAACGGTCCCTACACCACTGCTCTACTATGTTGAGCGCCAACTGCATGAGTTCTACTAAGGTCCTTTATGTGTCCTTCTTACCAAGATCGCTAGGTCATTTACATAGCCCTGAGTGTAAAAACCGGATCCGTTTAATACACGAATCAGGTCATCAATGACAAGCGCCCGCTTGTTTTAATTAAAACAAGCGAGACGAGAATTATGTTTGAAAGAAAAGAAATGCTCTTACACGTTAATTTGAGGAGAGATTCTGATCGAGTCTAGGGAATGTTTCTTCAGGAAAAATAGAGATTTCCTGATTAATATATCACAACTTTAAATACTAACAATAGTAGTATAGCTATGACATTCATGCCTAGTAGGTTCTTACATTATTATCAGTCGATAAATAAGGAATCTGACCTAGACCGTCACCACCGTCAATAATGTAAGTTTCTACTTTAGGGACGGAGACTTTAGCAAGATTTCAAATTTAAATCAATCTTAATTTGACCGGTAATTTGACTCTCTTTAAAAATCGACAAAGACCGCCTCTATTTTCATGTCTAATTTTTTAGGAAAATTGTTTGCACATTGAAAAAAACTTAATGTTGAAAATATTTTACAATTATTTCCGCATTATGAATTTGAAATTATGTGTTTAGTGTTTCTAGTGTTTCTCTCTCTTCCTGTCTCTCTTAGCGTGAAGCTAAGCCCTCCGTTAGCGTGAAGCAAATTTTAGAATTATATCAGAATGCAACAATATACTGAATTATGTTTGATCTTGGAACGAATATTGGGAATTCAGAATTCTTTTCTCTTCAACCAAGTAGAAATTTTTATAGTATTTAAATTATAAAATGATGTTAGCAATTAAACATTATTTTCTTCTAAACTGAATGGAAATTTTTATTTATTTTATCTTACAACTACAAGCATCAAGAACAACGTCGCGAACAACACCACCACCATCGTCATCATCATCGCCATCTACGCCTTGGGTACCATCGCCAACATCATCTGGAAGTGATCATAATCGAAAACCGTGAACAGGAGCATCGCCTTCAATGGCTCAACAAAGGCCTCAGCGCCTTGTCAAATGACATTGCAATTTTCTTACGCTCCTCAAAAAATGCATCACACTTTTTAGGATATAACGTCTAAGTTACAAACTCCGTTTCTCTAAGCTCTTTCTAATGAGCTTCTTGAATCACAAAATCCTAGTACCTTTGAAAAGACACAATATCTATCTTACATATCATTAACACAGTCCACGACTTCATCATTAAACCCTTATGTTGCGTTCGCATCACCTTCAACATCATTATCGCTTCACGCTCATCTTCAAGTAAAGTAGGAATTACAATTGTCAGAGATAAGCAATGATGCTGATAATGAAGTTCAAATTCTTGAAACACTTCCTTCATTGCCAAAATATAACTCCGCCGTTTCCAGAACCATCAACAGGTTACTAAACGCAGCCTGTGACTGTAAAGAATAAAAAGATTAGATTTTCCAAAATACTGTTACAGGTATATGAGAAGTGAAGATTTAGGTTTTTGTAACGCTTTATAAATGAAAATAATATTTAGTTTTCAATAACTTTTACAAAATAAACGAATGCAAATAGCAGTAAAGATGAGATTGTGTCAATAAAAAGGTTCTTCTAAAACTCTTCATAAGTTACATTATGGGTTCGATGTCTTGTGCCCTGAAATTCACATGAGCGAGAAAATAGGCAAAATAGGAACAGAGATGTGGAGGAAGGACTGCGGTGGGGAGGTAGTCAAGAAGGGGGTTCAGACAGAAGTTCAGTGACCCCAACTTTGGCATGTAGCGGTACTGCGCTTGCGCTAGCTATGCATAGCAGGAACACGACGCGAATTATTGTTGCCATGGTAACGGGTTGTCGCGTCGTGTTTCTCTCACGTATTCTAGCGCAAGCGCAGTACGTCTACATGCCAAAGTTGGGGTCACTGCAGAAGTTCAGGTGGTTGTGAGAGTTATGTCATTATAGATTTAGACATGAGCACATCAACATGTTAAAGTTTCACAAAGAGAAAGTGGAGCTCTGCAGAAATTGTCCTTTCCTCCTGCAAGATATGTTCCTGCTACCAGGTGCATGGCTTCTCCTACAAGACTTTCTTCTTCTGCAGGATGTGGACTTGAACTACTCAGATTTATTCGGCTTATTTCTCGCGCGAATCCGAACCGGATATTCGAACTTTGAAGATACAGCTTTCCTATCAATAAACCAATTGAAAAAAGTATAAAAAAAAGTATGCGTATGTGCTTATGCCCACCCATGAATGAACTGTATTATCAACATCGGATGGTGACGTCTTTGCAATATTGGATACTTTCAATGTTATTGCTGGAATATATACGTATGCTAACCGCGCTAAAAGACGGGTGAAAATAAATATTGCGAGCAGCACGGTTACGGCATTGACTCCAGAAGAAATCGATGAAACTCCAGTAGGAGCCAGATGCTCACTCATGAAAAACTATAGAGTAGAGCAGATAAAATCTCACGAAAACAATCCTCTACACCATTAATTTAAAAAAAAAGTGACACTAAAATATAATATTGTTCGTGATCCAAAGTCCGATATAAATGTTACAAGTAACTCCTATTCAGAAATAATAATTAAAAGTAAATGTGTTTTTTTGGAGTTTGTATTTTGCATCTTGATAAATTCTTGCTTCAATCTAACTATTCTCGTTCCGCTCTTTTCGAATGATACTCGCTACTTCGAAATTTACTGACTATAGAGACGCGTTCTGGACGATCGGTTCATAAACATTAATTCACTGAGATATTTGTGTTCACCTGAATTTACTTCTTCTCTCCCATACCTAATGAGTGAATAGGTTATGGAATTCAATGCTTTTCCAATATGCGTACAAAAGTGATCGTTGAAGAAGAGAAGAAATTAGGAAGTGATTTCTAAATATATAAGCATAAGCTCTTGTTCAGTACGACACACCATGGGCTATTCTGAAAAATATGGTTTCAAAAACTAATATCACTCGAAATAATTTACCAACGTAGATTATCTTTCAACGAAATTCAAGCCAATTAATTTCAAAATAAGGGATTATTTTACAGAAAAGTAGTTCCGAATTTGCCGGCTTGGGAAATCCTGAGAAGGTCAGTCATTTGTTGAAGGCAAAAGATTATTCTCTTTTTATTTTTGTTTTGTATCTCACCATATTCGACTCGCGAGTTTTAATTTTTAATTTCTGATCTTGGTTTTGGATGCCGCGATCATATTGTCATATTGGACCATCCATTCTAAGTTTCGAAATAATGGTATCAGATTTGGATTCAGTAACCAAGAAAACCAAAATCTCAAAATCATGAGAAACGGTACAAAAGTGGTCACATTTAGGTTTCCGAGGTTGTTAAATCTAAATCTGGTATCATAATTCGGCGCTTTCAGGCTATACTCTCCAATCTGGGGTTAGCAGTCTAAAATCTCCAATCTCGTTTTGTGCTGGCCCGTAGCGCCGATTATACGTAGTGGCCTTAAGTGCTAACACAAAACGAGATTGGAGAGTTCAGACTGCTATCTCCAGATTGGAGAGTTTAGCATGAAGGTACCGAATTTCAAAATTCTGAATGGCGGATTCGATATAGCAAACGATAAGTCGGAGAAATGTTTGCGACTTTACAAAAATGGTGGTATTTAGGTTTTCGAGGTCGCTGAATCCATATCTGATATCATGGTTTTACAATTCGAAATGGCGGACCTAATCTGGCGAAGGCCATATTTGCATTTTCGAGGCTGCTGAATCTGAAACTGATATCAGAATTTAAAAATTTAAGATATTCGGAACTTTACAAAAATGATTTTTTGTTAATTTCCAAAGTCGCGCCATCCAAATCTCAGCTAAGAATTTTAAAATTGAAATTGGCGACACAAATAGGGTGGAAGACAGATTATAATTTGTCAAAGATTTTTCAAGTTTAAGGATAGTGTTTTTGGTTTGATTGAGGTGAATGTTTGTATTCTCAACGTCTAGTATAATAATACTATTTGTACGAAAATTCACGTTAATTATACAATTTTTTCCATAAAAGGAACTAGATTGATGGTGACTGATAACAGGAATACAATATTGGCTTTGTTGAATCATCCCACTGTGTATGATTTAATGAAAGCGCATCCTAGTGCTTACAGGATATTTAACCCGTTTTGAGAACGTCTTTGCAATGTTCATAAAAGGATTTACGTACACATCGTGTGCCCTTTCGTAAAGTGACAAAAGGGTGGAATTTTTGTCACAAAGAGTTGCAGAGTTCGTATTTCTTAACTGATTTTAAATTGTATTGTATTTGTATTGTATTTGAAGGGTAGAAATGCAGAAGGAGTCAAGCGCCAAATTTTCGAAATCGGGTTCATTAGCTCAAAAAATCAGATAAATTCTAATACACATGCCTGCCAAAGGATTTTTTTGGGGCATCATTTTTCAAAATTCCCACTAAAAAGAGAACAGCTAGAGGGGTCAAGCGCGAATGTGTACTTGATCCCGATCGATCACCGTGCCTGTGTAGTATTGAGAAATGACGATCGTAGCAGACGAAAGGACACGTGTGTTCAGCTTGTTTTTTTGTGTTTAAAGTAAAAGTTTGTAGTTTTTTTAAATTAAAAACAATGCCACGCAACTGTAGAGAGCGAAACGTTTCGCGAAGGGACAATGTGAAATCAAGACGACATATTGGAGAATCTTTTCTATCAACATCAGGGAAGGAAATACCACAAAAGGAAGTCGTGAATATGGTGTGTATAGGTTATTTTTTTTATTTTGACATTTTGTTGAAGTTTATTACTTTTTTCAAGCTTCCAGCTATTATTGTTAGTACAGTCGAAGCTATCAATAAGGTCGCTACGAATAAGACCGCTTCCCCTAAACCTTGCTCGAGCTCTTCGAGACGCTTCCCCCACTGTCACGCTGACTTCAAAATTCTAGTCAGCCGCTACGAATAGTGCCGCCGTAGAAATCGCAATTTTTATGATTCTTTGGAGGTTTTTTTTTAAATTATGAATTTTATAATATCGAAAAATATTATAAAATATGAAAATATCACAATTAATATTCGATATATTTTGATAATGTAAAAAAACTCTCCTAAAAACCATAAAAATTGCGATTTCTACGGCGGCACTATTGGTAGCGGCTGACTGGAATTTCGAAGTCAGCGTGAAAGTGGGAGAAGCGTCTCGGCGGGCTCGAGCAAGGATGAGGGGAAGCGGCCTTATTGATAGCTTCGACTGTATTTACTCTGCGGTTAATCTTATAAGATAGTATTTTTGTTTGTTTTTTCAGGTTACCTGCAAATGCACTTTCAAGTGTTCGCAAGAATTATCTGCAATCTATATTCAATATCTGCGTAGCCAATTTTACGATTTAGCAAATTACAACATGCAACAAGGGTTTTTGAGAGGATGCATCAATTCAGTTCCAGTAAAAAGACATCGCCAGCTTCCTGATGAAGAATTTAAGCGGAAACATACATATGAATATCGAATCCAGAAACGCGATAACAAAGTGGTGCAGATTTGTAAGAGTAGTCTGCTTATAATTTTTGGAATTAAGAAAAAGAGAGTAGCGTTAATTTGCAGAAAAATAGATAATGGAATAAGGAGTATGGCAGATGAGCGTGGTGGTCCTAAAGAATTCTTCAAACGGGCGGAGTGGGCTACGAAAATGATGGAGTTTATATCTTCCATCTCATTTGAATGCGGTCACTATAACCGAGAGGATGCTCCGGATATGAAGTACCTCTCAGAAGATCTAAATGTTGCACTGCTTTTTCGCGAATTTCGTCGACCGCGAACTGATACCTGCTGCACATGCGATAAACGACGAAATCAGGAATTGCATGCACCAACTACTGCGCAGAGAAATGGTGCAAAAGAATCGCTGAAACAAACACCACCAAGAAGTCGCAAGGAGTCAACTGAGGGCAAAGGAGGACAAAAATAATTGAAAACTACGTTGTGTCCTTTGATTTACAGCAGCAAATTGGACTGCCAACCCTGACTCACAGTAAAATGTTCTACAGTCGTCAGTTAAGCTGCTACAATCTCGGCATTCATGACGAGCGCCGAAGAAAAGGCATTATGAGTATTTGGACAGAGGATTTTGGAGGCCGAGGAAGTACAGAAATCGCGACGTGTCTATACGGCTATTTTACACAAGAAGTAGGGAAGGGTTATTAATGAAAACTGATTCTTTGGAGCGACAACTGCGGGGGACAAAACAAGAATCAATTCATCATTGCTATGTATATGGTTCTGATTGCAAAAGGTTACTTTGACGAAGTTACTCATAAATTCTTAGTGAAAGGCCACACATATATGGCCCCCGATAGAGACTTCGGCCTCATCGAAAAATCGAAACGCAAAACCAAGATGTTTGTTCTGAAAGATGTTGCTGCCCTGATCGGTTCCGCTGTAATTAAAAATCCTTTTGACATAATGATAAAGGAAGGTTTTATTAATTGGAAATCAATCTCCACAGCCGCCTTCGAAAAAACGAATAGCATGCATATCAGAGATTCAGTGCAAATAAAACTTTCGAAAGAGAATTTCGATGAAGTCCTGATATCGTATGATTACAGCGACAATTGGGTTACCAAAAAAATTCTACATGAAGGTACACATAAACATTTCTGTGCGATTCCTAATACATTTTAATTTATTATATCAATTTATTTATAAATTTGTTTGTTTACAGATTACATGATGGATTATTTTGCTAACTTGGAATTAGAAAGAGGCCCCACAGGATCAGGATTAACGGAGGCGAAAAATAAAAACTTGGTGGAAATGTTGCCTTTTATGCCTCCTTGGGCGCAGCAACAATATATGGGAATCATTCGGTCAACGGCCATACCACGCTGGAAACACCAGTTCCCGTTAGATCACTGAAGTTAAGCAGTGTTGGGCGCGGTTAGTACTTGGATGGGTGACCGTCTGATACTACTGCGTTGCTGTTGGCGGTGGTGGGTGTGGTGAGCCCACACTTGTAGTTATTTACTACAAGAAACTATCCACCTAGAAACACTACCCGAATCGGGTAGTGTTACGCTTACCCCTTGAGGCTCGCCGAAAGGGAAATGGCTTAATGGTATATATTCAGGGGCATTAAAATATACATTACGATCCATATGCTGATGATGGTTACCATTTTATAATATTTGTTCTACGATTTTATAATAGGTGAAAACTTCAACAAAAATTTGCCTTGAATATCTTGAATTAATCACATTCTGAAAATATTGATATAGTACAATCTAGGATAGAATAAAATAATAAATTGCTTATTTCTAATTTCAACGGACATAAAGTTACAAGAAGAAACCCAATATAAGGAAAATAATAATAATCGCAGCAATTATTGCCGTTTTAAATTGTCCGATAAGCTTTTTTAACCTCAAAGTAAAAAATCAAATTTCATTTTTCTCGACACTGGCTAATTATTTTTAATTACTATTGGGTCCCTTCCATTCAGTACTAAATAACCTAAAACCCAATTTCTCATTTTTTGGAAATACGGAAAATTATTACTGCTATCGTCATTTGAATTTGGAATGTCAGTTTTACGCTATTTCGAAGTCATAATTGGATTTTCAAATTTCGTGAAACTGCATGATTTTTTTTAAACAAACTTTTTGGAAATCAATTCGTCCACTCAATAGCTAGAATTCAAATTTTTATTTTTTTCTTAAACTGCAAATTGAATCCACAATTAATGTTGAAAGATGTTAAAAGTCGATATGGACCCAAAATCTAACCTCGAAACGTAACCTGTTTCATTAATTTTCTCGAAACCGGATAGCTTTTTGTAAGCAAACTTTTTTTAGTTCGATAGAGCATGAAAGTATCTCGAAAGCACTTTCTTATTTTTTTCTTAAATGGTCCTGCTGAATTTACAACATGTTTTTAGTCTCTCCTGAAAAAAGTGAAAAATGGCGCTTGACTCTTTCTGCATTTCTACCCTTCATTTATTAAAAAAAGTCCCTAGGGCTAATGTTATGAGCCCTCTGAGGAACAGGATAAACAAGGTCGACCTCAGAGTAAGTATCAGATTAGTGATAAGATTATTGCCTAGTAATTAAAATTGTGTGATTAATTCATTAGTAGCCCTCTGTGCTGTGTGGATAGGAAAGATAATTGAAAGAGCAAGTTTAATCATTTTGATTGATATTCCATCAGTCCCAATAGCATTTGATTTGATTTCAAGTGTTTTTTCAAAAAGTATTTCAGGTGTGATGTCATCGAAAAAGAAGTCAGAGTCATTAAATGATGAATCAAGAGAGGTAGTGGAAGATGATGATGTTAAGTCTGGTACTGGGAATGTAAAAAAAGTCTTTAAAAAGTCATCAGGCGGAAAATTACTATCTATAGATTCGTGCTTGCGCGGGATTAGGTGTAAACGTCTAAGGAGATGCGAAATGTCCTCTTTTTTGTCTCTGTGTGCAATCTCATTATAATTGTATTGATTGAACGAATCTCTAATCTTAGTTTGAACTAAGTTCCTGAGTTTACGAAATTGAGCTAGTATTATACTGCTTTTTGTTCTTTTTGCAAGTCGGCGCTTGCCATCACGTTCCCTCATTAGATTTTTAATTTCAGATGTGATCCAGGGGGCAGCTTTATCAGAGTTTTTAGGAACATCTAGCGAATTTTAGAAAGATTCCGCACCAGTCTTTGGGTTGATTTTGAATTTAAATCAAAAGACAATTTAAAGGTGATTTTAGTCAAGTCGTGATTAGAGAGAAAAGGAATAGCATGTTGTTCGTAGGAGATAAACTTGTCAATATCGTCCACAATCATTAAGTCAATACGAGTACTGGAACGATCAGTATGGTGAGTGGAATCATGAGGTACAATCGAAAGTCCCGAAGAGTATACCAAGGATGTTAGATATTTAGAATGATTGGAAGTAAGATTCAAGTTAGTGTTAAAATCTCCAGTAAGTATAATGTTATTAAAGTTGGGAATGAGTGAAAAAATTATCGATTCTAGCTCAGTGCCATAGGAGGCATTGGGTGGTTTATAGACCACTCCCACTAAAACACTATCAGAAGTTGATTTACCTTCGACAAAGAGAAACTCGGTCGTGGGATAAGTAGCTACTGGACTCACATCAACCACGGTCCCACCCAGACTATCATGCAGGAAAAGACAAACTCCACCACCCCTTCTCTCGTCTCTGTCTCTTCGAAAGAGCGAATAGTTGTCAATTGTAACGAGGCTAGAGGGTATATTCGGAGTTAACCAAGTCTCGGAAACAGCTATTATATGGTAGGAACATGTACTGAAGAAATGCTTGAATTCTAGAAAATGTGCCAAGAGAGACTGGGCGTTCACATGACCAATGTAATGAAATTAATTTCTTTTTATAAATAAAAACTGATTAACAAATGTTATCTGCTATTTACATTGAAAGATGCCCAAGACCATAATTGTTATAATGCTTGAATATTTATTGACATTTACCTAAAAATAAATACAATTAGTTCATTTACTCTCGATAATGGAAATTGATTGAATGGCTACCCGCCTCACATATAAGATTAATGCCCACAAGAATTGAGTTTATATTGACATTACGAATATTCAACAGACTTAGTGAAAGCATCTTAAGGCCATGCTATACATTAGTCACGTGACCCAGCCAGTTCTGAGATCGATATTTTTTGTCCCATATTTAAAAATAAAAGTTAAAATAAAGCGGAAAAAATTTGGGAAAATATTAATAAATATAAAAGGACAGTGTGTGGTAAAGCATAGAGTTGGGGAAGAAAAAAAAGTTATTATTGGAATAACAAATATCGACCGGCACAATGCAGAAGTTTCTTCTCGGTCGGTAAGGAAGAATATCCGCAGTTGTGAATTTCTTCATTCATTACATTTTTTTCTTCAATATTTCGAGCCAAATGTTGTATACAATTCAGATTACTGTTTCCTGATGCTTTCCCCAAAGTTTCAACTCGATATCTCATTTTGTGTGGACATGAGTTTTTGCACAAAAAATGCCAATATTGCTCCGGTTTTATTTTCTTCAAAATAATTTTTTTCTGAATTTCGAGCCAAATGTTGTATACAAACGTAGATTATTGTTTCCTGAGGCTTTCCCCAAAATTTAAACTCGATATCTCATTCGGTGTGGACGTGAGTTGTTGCAAAAAAAATTATCGATAATTTAGGTCACGTGACCCATGTATAACATGGCCTTAATGAAACATAATTCGGAGCATGGACAATTATTTTAAACAGTGTGAATTTTATGATTCCGGTAACGCTCGACGCTCGAAGTGGCTATGACCTGCGACCTCAAGTTTGAATCAAGGTCGACTCCATTTCAAGATTATTCCCACCTGTATCTTATTATATGACCATCGCCAATAAAAGTTTGCTATGATGCATTCTATTGAGTTATATTGAAATTAGAAACTTTTTAACTGATGAAACACCTGATAAAGTGACAGAAGGGCACAGTTTCAAATTCAAAAAGAATTATGGAGGCGAACAATGAAAATACCTCGTACTCGATGATTTACTTACGGCACAACCACACTAATTGATTTGATTATTATTTAGAGCAAGTCCTGATGATTATATGCAGTGTGAAGAATTAGCTACAGATTTTACTTTTAAATTTGATTACATCCATAATTAATAAGAGGGTGAAAATTGAACGAATCTTGACAGAGCGAAAGTCGAGAACTTCATCTACCCAGTAACTCGCTGATGGGAATAGCGACATTATACCCTATACGCCGAGTAACAATGATTGTGCGATACTGGCATCAGATTAGGGTCCAAGTAACGCATTTATTTTGTTTATGGTTATACAGCTGACGCTCATCCTCTCCATATTTTCTAATTGGAAATCTATCATCATTGCTAGATCAATTGGAATCCATTTTAGAATGTTTGAACTGAATACATCTCCAGAATCATAGAGAATAGATAAGGAGACCAAACAAGAGTAGCAAAAAATGAGCAATTTTTGTCATATAATGACACAGGCCGACCAAATATAGCCGACCATCTAACCCAGAAACCAGAATATACTTTCCCGAAGGTTTTTGATTCGTCTTTGAGAAATCGTATGTTGAAATTACATAGCTTGACCGAGAAATTTTAATTTTGATCGACAAATAAGTCAAACTTATTGTCAAATCTAGAATATTCTACCTAAAAATGGTTAAATTAATAAAATCAAGAACAAGTCCTTATACTCTCCAAATCTGGACAAAAAATATGAATGAATATATCATAATTACTGAGTAATCAAAAAACATGGTTTAATTCTGAATGGAAATTTCTGCGAAGCTAAAAATAGGTTAATTTGCAATCAGATGCATCTGATTACAAATGAATGCAAGCGACGAATCTCTAATTTTTATCTTCACAGAAATTTCTGTTTCACGATTGAATATTTCTTACGATTACTCAGCAATGACGTAATATTTATTCGTGTTCTTCGTTCAAATTAAACGAGTAAAATTGTCTCCTGATATTTTCACTGCTGCGCATTTTTAGAAACAATTTTCTAGACTTGACAATGAGTTGAATTCAAAATTTCCTAAATTGTGATGTGAAAATGTCTAAACACAGGTATTCGTCTTTGAACTGTTGCCTGAATTTCAAAACGGCCAATAAAAATTGTACCATAACACCGAAAATTCAGTGGATGCCAGGGTTCTTTCGTCAAGAAATGTGACGAAATCGAGACCACCTATTTATAAAACATTCTTTCAAGTGTAGAGGTTTACAAGAACAAACATTTATTTGGTATTTGCTCTGCATGATAAAATAAAATTAATTTAAAAAAAAATTTCTAAAAATCTTCGGAGCTTACCTGCATGGGATAAAATGCTTCACTGTATGGTGATTTACCAAATGAAAAAAAAAATTTAGTGTTATTGAAAAATTTTTCTGAAAATCTTGGTAACACGAAAATAGTACTGAACCAAAGGGACGAAATATGTGCTATTGTTGACATATTGCAGTTATACCTTCACTTGTTCCCAAAATCCCAAATACCTATTTTTTTGTTATCAGAAGAGCCTTGGCGGCCAAAGAAGGCCTTCCATACAAATAACGTGTCTAAGATTAGAACTTGTCAGTATAACTGCATATGGATAAAAAATGTTAAATCATTCAGTTATTGAGTTTTCTTTACTGGATAACTCAAATATCGAACCCGAGCAATTATAGTCGAGAAACATTAGACTCCTGAGCATAAATATTAGATTTGTTTAAATATATAAAAGATTGGTATATCAGAATTTACAGTAAAAGCTAGATGATCCTTTTTGTTGCAGTTATAATTTTATGATGGGAATCACACAGAACGTTGTGCCGTGTACGAGGGTTCTTTTTTTGCAGCCATCATGAAAATTATAGCTAGTGAAGTCCTATAACAAAGAAATTCAAAAATTCCTAACCATTTGCAGTTATCAGTAGTTTATTAGTATTCAAATTTAATACTATTTAATACTATTTCATAATAATAAAAAAAGGTAATTTCCTGAAGGTCATAAATGAATTTCAATAATTCCTTGAATCTTAAGAATATTAGAAAAGAATAATAATAGAAATAAAAATGTCTCCATTATAAATGCATAATCGACCTGAAAATTCAATCGTAAGTCTTCATAAGTATTTCTTTGATGCTTCTTATACAACACAAATTATGTGTGCCATTTATTTTTGATCATTTTGCAGATTATACACACATACTTAAAGTTTTCCTATTTTACGGTCATAAAAAAATATTTAAAAATTTGGAATTTTCATCGACCACATTTGATCATTACAACAGTAAGTGTTTTCTTCATTTTATCTTTAGGATACCTGGTCGAATACCACAGTATGTGGATCCGCCCTCTGCAAGCGTGGCTTTTGAGGGGGCTTTTCTTATTTCCCTAGCTTCTCGTGGGACCAAATGTGTGAGACACCAGCAGCAGCCCACCAGCCCACCAGGAACAATGCAGACTTCTGATACAAATGGCAGCAATCTTGTTGCCACGGTGGAGGAACAGCTAACGGGGCTCTCCGTAAGGAAGAAGAACCGTAGCGGTGCAGAGAGGACAAACAGCTTCACGCGGCTTGCAAAGAGCAGCCAAGGCACCTCGCAGGGGGTCATGGCTGCGGAAACACCATCTGGAGCAACTCCTCAGGCTTGTTCTGCAGGCAAGAGGAGGGGGACTAGAAGCGTCCGGAGACGCCCCGAATTAGCCCATCAATCGCTGAGACGGGTATCTCCATGATGAAGATTAATTTGCACCACAGAAAATGCACTTCGGCGGTTCTTACCAGGCGTATGTCAGTGATGCAGACTGGTGTGCCCTGATTCAAGAACCCTGGTTATACAGGGAAAGGATAAGTCGCTTGGGAGGGCGTGGCTCCATATACAGAGTGTCCCAGACTCAAGCGTAAGGACTTATATAGGTATATAGAAATAAAAAATAAAATAAATAAATTCCTTTTCCAAGAATCAGTTCAAGTTTTAGTTTTTGAGTTATCAAGTATTTAAGCTTAATGAAACATAATTCGGAGCATGGAAAATTATTTTAAACAGTGTGAATTTCATGATTCCGGAAACGAACATGATTCCCTCGCTAACCCCGAGGTGGGGTTAGCGAGGGGAGAACAGCAGTCACTACAGTACGTTGGACTCCCGCTCACGTACGCACGACTGTTTATACCGCGCTCCTGATTGGTCCAGCTTAAATATTTAATAACCCAAAAACTAAAACTTCAACTGATTTTTGGAAAAGGAATTTGCGATTTATTTTTTTAATGTTTATACAGCCATATAAGTTCGGACAATTGAGTCTGGGATACCCTGTATAAGAGGCCGCGTGAAACAGCACCAAGAGCATGCATAGCCGCCAAGAGTATGGATGCGATTTTGGTTCCTAAACTTTGCTACAGGGACTTCATTGTCGTTAAGGTGAGTTTTAGGAGCAGAAGCGGAAAAAAACTAGAGGTGTTCATCGCCTATGCTTATTTCCTCAGCAATGCTGAGGGACCCCTACCTCCTGCAGAAATTGAGGCTCTCATTCAGATTAAAAACAGGACTGAGGTTCTCTATTTGACTCTATGCTCGGAAGAACTGAGGAGCAAGATAGAGGGCTCGAGAGTCTCCGATGAGGACTCTCTGTCTGACCAAAAATATATCTTGCTCCGGTTAGCTCTACGTAAACCGGCGGTTTCAAAGATTATAAACCCCAGAAATACACTTTGGGACTTATATAAAGAGGAACTCAAAGGCAGGCTTGTGAGATTTCCCACAAGTTAAGATACCATAGATGAGTCAGATCACGCCGCGGATAGTCTACGAAAGGCTTTGACTATACCATATGAGAACAATTTCCCTATAAGTACAATTTGATCTAGGAAAGGAGCAGAATGATGGAACACCCACCTGTAGAAACTCCGCAAAAAGACCAGACCGTTGTGCAATAGGGAAAACAGAAATAAGATGCCTTCAGACTGGGAAATCTATAAGACGGCTCAGCATGAACACAATAAAAATATAAGAATTTATAAACAGGAAGATTAGAGGGGCTTCTGTCAGGAATCAAAGAACATTCCGGACACAGCGAGGCTCCACAAGATCCTGACAAATAATTCGGAAGCTCGCCTCGGGCGCATAAGGCTCGATGATGGTGAGTTTTCAAAAGACGAAGAAGCAACGCTGAGTCACCTGACGGAAGTGCACTTCCCGGCTTTTCAGCGAACTCAAACTGGATTTCGTCATCGTCCCACTGACGAGAATATCTTGGGCAAGCATTGCTGTAAAACACGTGCCATCGGCATGGAAGGATGGCACATTGCTGCTAAATATTTCTGGGCAATCGGCTTGACATCCTTCATCCTGAAGTCGCCAGAGAGGCTGGTCGAGAGATATATCAGGGATGAGGTAGAGAGACTTCAAGGTGTGGCGTGCCAGGCCAGCTAGTAAGCTGGATAAGACGCATGCTATGCTGGAGGCGACTCGAAGCCAGATGGGGCGAAGGCCTTGTCAGGAGAATAGCGCTACGAGGATGCCCACAGGGGGCAAAGGCCTAGCCAGGAGAACATCGTTGCAGGGATGCCCACAGGGATGTCCTGTCACCCCCTCTGTGGTGCATCGCAGCAGGCGGTGTCTTCCGTGGGTTAAATAAGGAAGGGTATTATACCTAGAGACACGCGGATAACTTTGTAATCCTAGTCAGGGGGGCTCATCTGGAAACGTTGATGGGTCCTACAAGGTCGGCGCTGCGCATCGCAGAGCTCTAGTGCGACAGCTCAGGGCTCTCGGTAAATCCGGAAAAGACCAGCCTGGTTATTTTCACGGGAAAATTCAAAGTGTGGAAAGTTGTAGCCTGGGAGTGATCCTAGACAACAAACTGAACTGGGCGAAGCATCTTGAAACTCAGTGTCATGACATTTTTGATGTGCAGAAGAGCCTTTGGTTGGACATTGGGTCTAAGGTCTAAAATGCTTGCATGACTCTACTCCGCTGTCCTTAAACCAAGGCTCCTACACGCGGCCGTGGTCTAGTGGCCACTCTTAAAACTTAAGACGATGCAGGACGGACTGCGACGACTACAAACGCTAGCGTTTAGTGATGCCACTGCAGCAATGAGAATTACGTCCACAGCGGCGATAGGATTCATGCTCTGTGAAGAACCCCTACACGTTCCGAAAACTGCCTGGGCTGCTCAAGCGATGATGGACTTGGGGGACTAGACACACTAGGCTGCCAAGTGACATCAGCACACTGCCAATTCTAGAAATGAGGCAAGATAAAATAGTAAAACGCTTCAATTTCACAAGGACTTTCCGCGACTGCATATCAAGCAGGGATATGTGGAAAGCAAATAGTAACCCGCTTCTTGAAGAGAAAATATAGTAAACAGACAGCTACAAAGGAGTGGGAGGGTCACGAGCAGGAATGCATGACAGCGCGGGAAGGAGGGGGATATGGATCCCGCTTGGGCGGCATGCCACCGGTTTTCAGGCGGACGTCCTGACCATCATTTGCTGTGCTGAGACACTATTAGAAGAAAACCCTGCTGGCAGATAGATAACACTCTGCCTGGACAGCCAAGCGTCATTAACTGCAGTTGGGAAACCAGGCATAACATCAGAGCTGGTTCAGGAATAAAAAATGCATTGAAGCAACTTGCAGAAAATAACAGCGTGGCTCTGATATGGTTTCCTGGTCACACAGGAATCAAGGGCAATGAAAAGGCAGACACGTTGGCAAAAGGCGGTGCAGCAATTGAATACCTACAAATAGGACCGGGACCGAAACTGCGACTAGGGTCTCGCTGCATCGGGGTGGCCTTCAAAAGCTGGATGGGGACGAATCACCGGGAATACTGGGTACAACCCCAGGGTTGCCGACATGCGAAAGCTATCCTGGCTATACGTATAGGATGGACAACGTCAGGGATATACTGGGTTTACCCAATAAGGATATAAGGACAGTTGTTCAGATGCTTATAGGGCACAACCACCTGAACTATCACATGCACAAGGTGGGATGCAACCCCACGACAGAGTGCAGGAAATGTGGCAGTGATGATGAAACATCTCTGCATGTCTTATACCAGTGCCCGACATTAGCTAGGCTCAGGCCACAAACCTTTGGGGTCCCTTTCATGGAACCTAAGGAAATTATAACCCGATCAGTGGTTGACATACTAGTCTTCATCAAGAGGTCTGGGGTCAACTAGTGATAGCGAATAGTTAAGGGTGTGGCACAATAGGCTTTATAGCTTGAGCACCAGGGGGACTCCATCGGGGCTTTCCACCCGCATATAAACTGAACTAAACTATCATACATGAAAGTAAATACACGAAAAAAATATGTACTTCAAACAGAAAAATACTGAAAAATCAAATCAATAAAACTGAAATGTAAACTGTAAATTCGATTCAACAATTTTCATATCTTTGAATAAGCTATATGACGTCATGACTTTTAGATGTCATAAAAAATTGAAACTTCAAGTACAAATTTCTGGTTAATAATGCTATTAATTCCACTAATTTCCATTTTAATGATGCCCTGATAATTCGTTCACTTGTAATTTAAACTGGTTAATCAGTTGTAAATTTCAAACCACTCTCAATATTAATGCTATTTCATTAGCGCCATATTCAGAGTTCCAACAGTCTTAATTCAGGTTCATAATATGTATCTTTGTTTTAAGGATATGAACCAAAAGCCCTACTTTTTTCTTTTTGATTCTAATATACGGAAACAAATTTTCAGGGTAGAAAAAGTTGTCAAAACTCAAATTATTTTTTAAACTAGTAGTTAGGCCCCTTTTTGAGACAAGGCTTCATTTATTAATTTATGGCATTTTTCGTCACTAGGCAAAACTTTCATAGCAAATTAAAAAGTTATATTTTTGTTCTCCTTCTAACTAAAAGATATTAAAATTCAATAATTTTCGTCTTGAAGCTTTCATAGTTAACGTTTCAATTTAAAAATTACAATGTTTTAACTTACAATTATATATTTTAAATTTATAATCTCTTGAATTTTAATTTGTTCAAGTTTCAGCATTTTCTATTTTAAATAAATAAATTAGTCAATTTTATAACACAAACATTTGAATGTTACACTGTTTAATTATGCAGTTTTAATGTAATTGTCCAACTATTCAATGTTCCACGCTCTGTTAATTTGAAGTTCTTCAAGCATTCCAAATTCTATTTGCCAAATTTTTAAAAATAAAAATGAATGATACATAACATAACGTAAAACATTCAGAACGTATTGCGGTAATTTGAGAAAGAATAATTTTTCCTCCATATGAAAATATCACAGTTTAAATATTTGCTTATACAATTTGTTTCTAAAAATATAGATTATTCACTTATAGTCTTCGTTTTTAGATAACCCAATCATCTAATTGTAGTAATTATAATCGAGAAACATTTGAATTCCGTAAACTAAACTCAGATTTGTGTAGTTATATAAAAGATTTTTATATAACAACCAAGTAAATAAAAAATTGCTCATTTTTCCTTGAGTGCATATGCATTCAGTTTGATAGATTCATAAGCTTGGTTGAAAAAACCAAATTTTTTCCTTGAACTGATTTATAAACTATAAATATCTGATGGGGAGAAGCTCGAGGCGTATATATTTCATGAGATAACGACTTTAATAAAGAAGCAAAATAATCTTTTTGACCATTCTTAACGAAATTCTTCATTAATACATTAATCAGTTTTTTCTCAGTTAGAAAAAATGAGGATCCTCTTTACTCTGCTTCTATCACTGGCGTTTATCCTTGATTCTATTGGTGAATATAATAATATATCTATATTTTTAAATCATTTTAACGCTTTCCGAAAATAACAATATTCATGGTAAATCATAATGATGAATTGAAACAAAATTGGTACAAAAATGGTGAATTAAATGACTGAATGATAATCTGAAAAATCCTATAACTTTTTTCATTAAAACGGACGTGGACGTGCACAGTTGGACACTGCCTTCTCTGCACGTTGATACTGAGAATTGCACATATTGTATCCTCAGAACTGTTTGTTTCTATTCTATTTGCCACATTTTTCAATATAAAAATGAATGACACATAACATAACGTAAAACATTCATAACGTATTGCGGTAATTTGATAAAGAATTATTTTTTCCCCATATGAATATATCACAGTTTGTATAGCTTTTTTTTTTAGCTTTTTTAGCTTAGCTTCCATCCGAAATGGAAGAGATAGGACTTGGCAAATATAGTTTGAAATCGTTCGTGTATTTATGATACTTGCAATGCTCAGGATCACTTCCAAGGTATGTGGTGTCTCACTGATGATGTCTTTCAATTAAGTGTCTCATTTATAGTATAATCCGATTCTCAACTGACAAGTCCACGTGCCCAGATGCGATGCTCCAAAATTTTCACGTTTAAGACAATAGAGCTCACACCTTAGAGAACACATATATCCTTCTAAACTCGCGCAATCAAACTATTAATGGAAGAGATAGGATTTGGCAAATATAGTTTGAAATCGTTCATGTATTTATGATACTTGCAATGCTCAGGATCACTTCCAAGGTCTGTGGTGTCTCATCTGATGATGTCTTTCAATTAAGTGTCTCATTTATATTATAATCCGATTCTCAACTGACAAGTCAACGTGCCCAGATGCGATGCTCCAAAATTTTCATGTTTAATGCAATAGAGCTCACACCTTAGAGAACACATCATAATTAGTTGAACGCTGCTCTTTAGTGTCGGGGAATGTTGACGTAGTCCGTCTTAGCTGTTTTCAAATAAAACAGAGAAAAAAAATCCCCGCTGAGAACTTCCCAAGACTCTAGTTCATTTCATCATTCCCAGAGTAATATTCAACAACGGAAAAAACAACCAATAGTACATTTCAATGGTCGGGGAACATAAGGGGCTAACCCACGAAATTCTCAAAATTTACTTTTTTGGTTTTTTGTATTATCCGGCCTGTTAGACGCATCGTGCTTTTTTTAAGAAAGTGAGGAAATTGAATGTTACTATTTTTAATAAAATAACAAAGCTGACAAAGGGGATATCCCAAGGGGTACTCGGGGAACATAAGTAGCTAACCTCTAGTCTGCGTTGCCATCTGTCGGTTCTAAAGGTAGGTACGGACACTACGAACACGTTTTTGCGCTTATTTGTGATTAAAATCTACATAAAAGAGCCAGCTGTTAGTCAACAAGTGACGTGCGTGAGTATTCCGCGTCTTTTTTCGTCTGTACATAATTAATTATTGAAAATATCCACGAATTGCACTAAGGTTATTATTACAGAGAGTTTCCTAAGCAGTTAAAAAATAATAATTTCCCTGAGTCGGTTTTTCGCGTAGAAGAATGAGAAAAAGTGTCCAACGTATGTTAAATGCAGCACGAATGTAGTCTTAGCTTGAGGGTTAGCCCTTTATGTCCGCCGAATACCCCTTTGGATAGCCCCCCGGAAACTTTAAGAGCCCACGGTTGGAGAAATATTACAAATATTGATCTGAAACCTTGATATATTGTATAGTATACTATTCTCTTTCATTTCTTTCCATTCATTTAATGTTGACCGTCTCATTTTGAAGAATTATAAAACGCTTACAAAATTTCCCTTGACTTTGAAAATGTACTTTGAGAATTTACTGCAAGCAAGATTTTCAGTAGGGTAAAAAAGCCAAAAAAAGTCAAATTCAAAATAATCATACCAGACACCTTTGAAAGACTAGTTAATATAGCCATTTCCACTGCAATAATCAAAAAGCCACCAGAAATACCACTAGAATATCTAACGAACCCCGTCTCAGCTGTCTTCACATGGTTTGTTAAATGTACTAGGGGTTGTTTTTTGGGGTTGTTGAATATTACCGTATGGATAAGGATTTGAGCTGGAGTCTTGAGAAAGCGTCTGGAGTGATTATATTTCATTTGAAATTTTTTTGGCTGTTTTATTCAAGAGCAGGTGAGGGGCTGTTCAAAAAATACGTAACGCTTTCTTCTGACAATCCCCCCCCCCCCCCGTTTCTAACGCTTTTTCCATAGTATGTGCATGTAATATTAACATTATCGTAACGCACGAGTGACCCCCCATAGGAGGGTTACGTATTTTTTTAACGGCCCCTCAGACAATGTCTACTGAATGACTAGGTATTGCTATTTGGGGCTTTTGAATATTATTGCGGAGATGACGATATTGAATAGAGTTTTGGGAAGGTATCTAGGGTGATCATTTTCAATTTTTAATTATGTTCGCTGTTTTAGTTGAAGATGGCTGAGACGGGGTTCTTTAAATGTACTAGGGGTTCTTTTTGGGGGTTGTTAAATATGAATGTGGAGATAAGGATATGAACTAGAGTCTTGGGAATGTATCTGGGATGACTATTTTTTATGCAAATTTTGTAAGCTGCTTTAGTCGAAGGATGCTGAGCTGGGGATCGTTAAATGTACTAAGGGTTGTGTTTGGGCTTGTTGAATACTGCTGTGTGTATAAAGATATTATCTAGAGTCTTGGAAAGGTGTCTGGGGTGATTAATTTTAATGGGCCTTTAATTTTAAACTTTTTCGGTTGTTATAGTTGAAAGCAGCCGAGACCGGGTTGGTGCAATGTAGCAGGTGTTATTTTTTTGAGATGGCGAATATTAATGTGGGGATGTGGATATAAACTAGAGTCTTTGGGAGGTGTCTGGGATGACGACTTTCAATCCAAAAATTTTTTGGTCGTTTTACTTGAAGGCACCTGAGACGGTGTTCACCAAATATACTAGGGGCAGGTGACTGGTGCTAGAGGTCATTTTTTGGATTGTTAAATATTACGCCAACGGCCATGCCACGCTGAAAAAACCAGTTCTCGTCAGATCACTGAAGTTAAGCAGCGTTGGGCGCGTTTAGTACTTGGATGGGTGACCATTTGAGAATACTGCGTGCTGTTGGCCCGTCGTGGGTGCGGTGAGCCCACACTTGTAGTTATTTACTACAAGAAACTATCAACCTAGAAACACTAGCCGAATCGGGTAGTGTCACGCCTACCCTGAAAGGCAAATGGCTTAATGGTATACTTACTGTGGGGATAAGGATATAAACTAGAGCCTTGGGAATGTGTCAGGGGTGTTTATTTTACATTTTCAATTTCTTTTCAGTTGTTCTAGTTTAATGTAGCAGAGACGGGGTTTGTTCAATCTACTAGGGATTGCTTTTAGATGTTGTTCAATGTTACTGTTGAGATTAATGTATAAAGCAGCACTTTAAGGAAGAAATGAAAAATATGATTTTACAAAAAAGTACCAACTCTGGTTGAATATGGATTATGATGTGGGTAGATAAAACAAATAAGAAAACTAATTACAGATGACGACAAGTAAAATAATATACCTTATGATAAATATGAATAATATACGCTAATATAAGCTAATGGTAAGGATAAGGGATATTACAAGAAAACTTGAGATAACCTATGGATTGAATATTTGTCTAATTGAATTCTTATAATACTGTGACGCAAAAATATAGCTAAAAAGCGGAAAATTAACAAGTCATAAGTGAGAAATTTTGAGAGTAGAACTGTAAGGACCCTTTTTTACATGAAGCCTAGACAGACCAGGTAAACTCACATTTCTGTTTTCAAAAAGATCTAGAGAATACTGTGGGGTTTTGTTATAAAAGTGATTGACAATTAGATTGCCATAAAAAATTGTCTTCTTTTAGCCACATTGAGGAACCCTCCCGTTGGCGATATGGGGTAATGTGTTCATATTTCGGCAAATTGTAGATGAATCCTATGCAGCCATTTAGTGCTCGCTCGAGTTTGGCATATAGTTCATCAGTGATACCATCCTACGTGATACGCTCACGATAAAAAACAGAAGGATAAATCTCTTAACAAGGAGAATCCAATTTGATGTTTACAAGGATACCTTGTTCCTTTCATGCTGTTGGAGTAACATTAATGTCTTTCTCGAGATCTACAGGATTTGCTCCCTCCAGTAGAAGGTACGGTTAAGGATGTCGCTCAGGTCCCTCACCCTGTCAACGAAAGGGATGTCAAGGCCATGAATCTGAAGCAGATTCTGCTTAAGACAGATGGGAGGACGCTAGTGCGCTAGGAGAAAGGGAGGAGGACGGTCTAATAATGATTGCTCTAATGTTTGAATGGTTCAGCTTAAATCTATTTTTAGGGCCCATTGACTTACTGTATTAATATCCTTCTAAACTCGCGAAATCAAACTGATAGTGGAAGAGGTAGGACTTGGCAAATATAGTTTGAAATCATTCGTGTATTTATGATACTTGCAATGCTCAGGATCACTGCCAAGGTCTGTGGTGTACAGTCCGAAGCGTAGGAGAGAAGAGTAGAGCCCTGACAGACTTCACTCTCTAGCTCTACCTAATAGGACCGCTCACCCTTATCATTAACAACTTATGAAGATCGGGTTTTTTTTGGAGGATTTAAACCATGCAATTGCGGTATTGGATAAATTAAAGTTTCGAGGTGTAACTTTCAGGGAGGCTGCTAATGTACCGTGCTCAGCACGAAAGCCCGATTGTAGAGGATCAAGTATCCTATTTGTATCTGGGTAACTCGTAAGATGCGAATCCACAATCCATTCTAGCGACTTGTAAATACCACAACGTTTTGAAATCAGCCAGAAATCATCAGGAAAAGTGGAACTAGAAACGTTGGGTGTGGTAAGGCGGATTAACGGTTTTTGGTTCCATAAATCAGGAAAAAATACTGTAATAATCAAATCATCTTAATAGATATATAATCTATTCCCAGAGCGTTAGATTTAATTTCAATGAGTTTATCATAGAGAACTTCCGGGGTTATGTCCAGAAAAAAGAAGTCAGTGTACCGAAAAGTCGAACTTGCCTGACCTGCTGTAGAGGGTGTAAAAGTGTTGGAGGAGTTGAAGATTAGTAAACTTCTAAAGGCTTTTAATAAATCATTGGATGGGAAGGTATGAGCTGAGACTTGGTTCTTAGGCGGGATTAGATATACCCGTCTATGTAAGTGCCTTATCTTTTCATTTTTATCCTTTTTTCTCATAGAATTTCTCAGCTGGCGAAGGTGTGCTTATATCTTTGGATTTTTTGTTTTCATTGCCAGATGATGATTAAGATTACGTTTCTTCGTAAGGTTTTTTATTACAATGGTGATCAAAGGGTAGGTTTTTGTAGATTTTTGTCTATTTGTGGAACATGCAAAGGCGCAAACTGAACGATCGATGAGTTTAAGTAAGGGCACAAAATATTTAATTTACTATTCATGTCTTCAGTTCTTAGGATATTACCCCAATCGTTGTACATTAAGTACTCCTGAAACTAAACCTCATCTAAATATGCAATATTTATTATTTGAATTTGATTAAGAGTTTGTGGATTAAGTTCAAGAATATTTGTAATTGATTTTAACAAGATCATGATTCGTTGAAAATGGGATAAGACGTTGGCCGTAAGAGTTTACCTTTTCCAGACCATCTACTATCATTAAGTCTATTCGGGAACTGGAACGCTTTTTTCAGTCTGATTACCCGTAGCATACAAATCGGTCCTAAAATACCCTGTCAGAATAGTATTATTGAAATTAGGTACATTAGTGAGACGGGGTTCGTTAACTGTACAAGGGGTTATTTTTGGGGGTTGTGTAATATTACTGGGGGGATGAGGATATGAATTAGAGTCTTGGGAAAGTATCTGGGGTGATTATTTTTAATTTCTAATTTTTTGGCTGTTTTAGTTGAAGGCAGTTGATACGGGATTCGTCGCATGTACGAGCGGATCTTTTTGGGGGTTGTTGAATATTAATTTGTGGCTGATGATATGAACTAATGTCTTGGGAAGGTTTCTGGGGTGAATATTTTTAATCCGAATTTTTTTAACTGTTTAAGTTGAAGGCAGCTGAGTCAGGTTTTGTTAAATATGCTAGGGGTTGTTTTTGGGGTTGTTGAATGTTACTATGGGAATGCGGGTATGAAGTCTTGGGCAGGTGTTGTGGGTGATTATTTTTAATTTGTTTTATTTGTTAATTTTTTGGCTGTTTGTGTAAGTTGTTTCTTTACTTAGTTGTAAGTAGTTGTGAAAAAATCAGATCATTTTTCTTTGAATGTCAAAATTGTTGTTAAATAAACAATAAGTGAAATAAAAAATTTGATTAGTCTGATTTCGCTATTTTTAAAATAAAACTTATTTAATTTTTAAGAACCTTGTCCAGCCGATTTTTGAAAATATGTAAATTGTTTTTAATTTGCTATATTTGACTTGTAAAATATTAAGAAACCATATTTTATATATTTGTTCTAAAAAGATATTAGAATTAGTGAATTCACATTCACTGAACAGATTTTGATGTCGCGGATGAAGTTTAACTTGAAAAATAATATTTTAACGGAATCCATTGAAAATAAAAAACAGGAAAGGTATTTTTTAAGCAGAATTGTTGATTTTATCCTCAAGAATATTGTTTATTGACGATGTATTGACACTTAACAATAATTTTAATTGTTATGAATAATAAACTTCCCGAAAGGTAACATTTTGGAAATTTGAAGTCTCGATTTTTAGGCGCCACTAAAGCTGGCGCTTTTGATTTAAATATTGTGTACCGGAAATATCGACATGGATTTTAAAGGAGATTTACAATTTTTTAATAATGTAAGTTTATGCTAAGGTTTTTCAAACGGAAACTGTTAAATTACCTACCCACCAACAAAGACCTACTTTACTTCTCTTTAAAATACACGAGCATGCTAGGAACCCATACTCGTGTTGCATATAAAATTTGATCCTCGATTTCTTCTTGCAGAATTAAGTTCCCAGTTCGAGTGTTTACCAAATGGCGACCCTATTCCTGGTGTTCCTCGTGGCAGACCTTCTCATACTTCTGAAAGAAATGATTCTCATGAGAGTTCTTCTTCTGTCAGGTACAGGTCCAGGTCTCCTCCTGCCAGGCCAATTTTTCATATGAGGCTTCCTTCTCCTGACGGATATGAATGTGGACTTGAACAACTTAGATTGATTCGGCTTATTTCCCTTACGGATCCGCCTGGGATATTCGAACTTCGAAGGTACACTTTTCCTGTTGGTAAACCAATTAAAATCAAAATAAGAGATGGTATCTTTGAGCCTTTGCCAACCCAAGAACAGATTGTAGTATCAAAATCCGACGGGGACGTCTTTGCCATATTGAAATCTTATAATGTTCTTGCTGGAATATATACTTATCATCCTCATAGTCGCGCTAAAAGACGGGCGAAAATAAACATGGAAAGCGGCATGGTCACCGTCTTGACCCCAGAAGAAGTCGAAGAAACTCCAGTAGGTGTTCGCCGCCTAATTATGCGGTATTTTCGAATAAAGCTTGTAAACCACGTGTAAACCACAATCTTCCACACAATTAATGAATTTGTTTTCCAAATGTAAAATTAAAAAATAATATTGTTTGTGACCCAAAGTCGGATCAGAATATTACAAGTAAATCCAAGTTAGAAATAATAATAAGCAAATGTGTTCATTGGAGTTTATATTTGGCGCCATAATAAATACTAGTTTCATTCTAACCATCCCCACCCCCACTTCCGCTGACTACTGTAAATAGACGCTATATACGAGCGGTTAATAAAGATTGTTTTACCGAGATATTGTTTTTCACCTGAATTTACTTCTTCTCTCCAAAAACTAATAAGTCAAAAGGTAATGGGCCTCAGTGCGTTCCTGCTATACCTTGAAAAGTGTTTAAAGTGAAATCTGTCGAAACAATTAGGGAAAATGGATGATCCTTAAACGAAATTAAAGCTAGTTAATTGCAGAAGATAGTGTGAAAAAATTAAAGAGAAAATTTGTTTAGCTTCAACCTCGTTCACAGACAACTTATTTTAGGTATATACTTCGATTACATGTAGGTTTTCGAGGTCACTGAATCAAAATTCAATATTATTATTTCACCATTTGAAATGGCGGATACAATATTGCGGATGATAAAATGCAAAAATATTAGACAGCTGAATCCAAATCGGCAAAATTTGTTGCCAGTTTTATACTATAGGAGCACTTTCTGAAGCTCCGTCAACTTTCAATTCTTAAGTCGGAAGTCGTCAACAGAGTTCGAGTTCCTGTCTGTTCGCCATTGCTGTCGTCGTGAACTATATCTGAATTACGGACCTACTTGTTGAAAGCCCGTCAACCTTTTAAGTCTGGAGTTGTTCCAAAATCTCAGCATCAAAGTTCCAGTTCAAGTGCCAGTTTTCCGTCGAAAATCTTCGAGTTCGGGAATTCACCCTTTCAACTCCTTCCTGAAGTGAAGCTCTAACTCCTCAATTATATTCAACTGCTAATCACATCTATCTCCAGAATTCAAGTTCCTAAAAGTCTAATTCCGAGTTCCGATTCTAAATCATTTCTTAACCCAACTACTGAAGTGCCCATTGTGAATTACTAGATTACTATTACGCTGAGGATTTATTAGATTACTCGTCAGCTCATAACAAGGTAATCAACGAATTCTGCTTCAACGAATCTACAAACTCTCTCTCTCTCATCTCAATGTACTCTCTTTTACCAAATTGTCATCACCCATCCATTTCCCTCATGAGTTTTATTTCCTCCCCCTCAGAGCGGTTTCTCTCCTAATTCTTGTAAGTCATTCCCTACTGCTATATTGATCTTTCAATAAATGTCTATTACTAATCTCTGTTGGAATTTCTCACGAATCCATTTGACCTTGAAACCGGCTCCCTTAGCCCAGAACCTTATGTTCTGTAGATAAATCAGGAACTACTTTACCACCTTTGTATCTTACTCCTAAATACCATCCTAGGACGTAACAATATCATTAATAAAATAAAATAATCGTTTAACTATTGAGGCTTTCGATTGGAAAATTCAATTTCACACTTTTTCAATTTAAAATTATACGAAAGATTGGTATATAACAATTAAGTTAATCAGAAAAATGATTTAAAAAAATCGGTTTATTTTTCCCAAACTGAGCCTGGTTGAGGCAACCAAATTTTCTACTTAGCAATGATATATAAAATACAAATATCTCACAAGCCCAATCTCGATGGATACCTTATCCGTGAGATAACGACTATAGATAACGACTATAGATAACGACTGTATATACCGTAAAGTCAACTTCATAATTCATAGTAGTCATAGGGAAGCGTGAGTATCAATAAATTAGCAGAATAATCAGCAGTTACACTCTCAACCTAATTCTTCATCAATACAGCATTTAGTTTGTCCTCAGTTAAAAAAATGAGGATCCTTTTTTCTATCGTCCTATCCTCGGGTGTTATTCTTAATTCTATTGGTAAATATAATAACATAATTATCAGAATTATTGTATGATGTTTTTTTTAGAAACAATCAAACTTTCTCTTACAAAAAGAAGAGTCGAAAAGTGATTTTAAACACATAAGAAAAAATCTGCACATGAAATTGATTCTCCCATCAAACTTTAATGATCAACATCACTTAAATTATAGCATTTCAGAGTCCTAAGCAATTTAACCGTAAGGAATTTCCTATGAAATAATCTGTGAGTTCCTTTATATGACTACTGATCCATATACTTGAAAATTTTACTGTAATTGTTGAGTTTCATGAGCAATAAAAGTGAAAAATCGTTCATCTGTTGAGCCAGGCGTACATGGACTTTTATTTGTTTCTTCGACGTGCTCTTTTTCAACGTTCCTGTTTACACAAGTCGCGTTACCACTAGTAACTTCTACTTCTTTTTCGGCAAGACAGACTGCTATTTATCACTTTGTAGCCTTCTTGATCAAAGAAATAATTAATTAATATATAATTAATAACTAGACGTGTGCATTATTTGGATCGAGTTGGTTTTTTTCCATACAGACGTAGTTGACTTTAAGTAGGAAAAAATCTGATTAAAAGTGGGCAGTTTGAAATTCTTCGGAATCGACTTTTGTAATTCTCATTTCGAATCGAAAAAAACGACTTGAATTCAATAATTTGAAAGTCTTTCGAATCAATTTTCTACGCGTTCAGTCATTTCGAAAAAAAATTTGATTCAAACAGCCCAGTTCGAATCGAAAAAAAAAAAATCGAATTAGGCCATTCGAAGGACTTCCGAATTGACTTTTTAAGAGCTTAGTCCAAATAAAAACACCCGATTCGAATTTAGCAATTCAACAGCCTTCGAATCGAATTTCGACGCGCTGAGTTCGAATCGAAAGAAAACCAATTTGAGTTTGGCAATTCGAATGTTTTTCGAATTGACTTTAGATGCGCTTAGTCGGCAACGAAAAAAAAAAAACGATTGAAATTCGGCTAATCCAAAGACTTTCGAACTGAATTTTGACGCGTCAAGATCGAATCGAAAGAAGCCCGACTCCATTTTAGCAATTCGAAAGTTCTTAAAATCGACTTTCGACGCGCCGAATTCGAATCCGAAGAAAACCGATTCGAATTTGGCAATTCGAACGTCTTTCGGATCAA
>CAKNYM010053140.1:1062398-1072684 GCA_932195095.1 Andricus curvator | reverse complement strand
GAATCGAACTGAGCAGTTAGGAAGCCTTTCAAATATAATTTTGACTCAAGTTTTTAGATTGGAATTTCAGTTTGCATTGGACAGTACGAAAGTTCTTAAAATCGACTTTCGACGCGCCGAATTCGAATCGAAAGAAAACGGATTCAAATTTGGCAATTCAAACGTCTTTCGAATCAAATTTCGATGCTCTGATTTTGTATCCAAAGAAAACTGATTCGAATTTGGCAAATCGAATGTCTTTCGAATTGACTTTCGACACGCCGAGTTCGAATAAAAAAAAATCAATTAGAATTTGGCAATTCGGCTCGATCTGTTTTTTGATTCGCATTTCGATTCAAACTCTCTATATACAAATACTGCGGAATTGTACAATCTACACTGTACAATCCATTATTATCAACTCCTAAAATTAAAATTCCGATTGATTGTAGATATAAAAAGTAAACCAAAAGCTAATTAAATAAAACCTTAATAATTAGCATAATAATAATAAGCATGTACTTCTGTCGATTCAACTAAAATATAATATCCTCTTCTACTTTGAATTTTAAATCTCAATTGAATCTACAGAAATACATGAGCGATCAGGCTTAAGATGGAAAAGTTAGTGAGAGTTAAAGTTTTTCAAAATAAGCAAACATAACTAACACTATTTTAGAAACTTTAATATTTTATACAGATAAATTTAAAATTTAATATAATTTAAGAAAGTTTCATGAGAAAAACAGCGTGTATCAGAAGTTTGTTTGACAGACCAAACAAATAAACCGAAACAAAAGAATGAAATTATTGAAAATATATAAGATATACAATAATAAATTAGAATATTCTTATCTTAACAGTCATTGTATAATTTAATTTATATGATGTGTTAGGTATGGATATGAATTTTCTTATTATGTAATCAACAAAAAAATACCAATTCAAGGCTAAAGAATTCCATCGCCCCTTCAAATAGCTTTTACATTTATTTTATTATTTACATAACATTATTATTATATTATATCATTTTTTCCTGGAATAATATGCGTAGGATTTTTTATACAATATTGAGAGGATATTATCTGTAATGAATAAACTTGAAATATTATACAGATAACATAAAAAAATCTTGAATTTCAAAATACACATTTTTTATAGTTTAAAGATTACTATACTACATTAAAATGTATTTTTAGCTATAATTTACCTAAAAATACGTAGGCTAGTTTGGTACAAATTCAAGTTTTTTATGAGTTTCGATAGGTTTTGCTGACCGATTTCATTAACTTCTTAATTTATGAAAATAACACCTAATGTAAACAAGAATATCAGTTGAACCTTGGGCAACATAAGCGAGAAAAGGTTGAAGATGGGACATTAATTGTAATAAAATTGCAAACTCTCGTATTCTAAGCCCGATAATAACTTTCGAACAGCCCAGTTCGCATCGAATTCCTTTGGAGCTGACTAAACGCGTCTAAAGTATATTCTAAGGAATTTGAATTGCCAAATTTGAATCGGTTGTTTTTTAATCGGACTGAGCTCGTGGAATGTCAACTTAAAAGACTTTGGAATTGTCAAATTCCATTCGAAAAACTTTGTAGTTCTAAATTCATTTCGGAAGGTATTCGAACTGCCCAGTTAGAACTGAATTTTTTTCGAGCTGACTAAACGCGTCGGATGTCGATTCGAAAGACATTTCAATTGCCAATTTCAAATCAGATTTTTTTTCGAGTCGGATTGAGCGCGTTGGAAGTAAATTCGAAAGACTTTCGAACTGCCCAATTAGAATAGAATTTTGAATCGAAAAACTGTGAACCTTGAAATTCGGTTCGGAAGCATTCGAAGTTCAAATAAAATTTTTTTGAAGCTGACTCAACGCGTGGAAAGTCGATTCGAAAGACATTCGAATTGCCAAATTCAAATAGGTTTTCTTTCGATTCAAACTCAGCACGTCGAAAGTCAATTCGAAATACCTTCGAACGGCCTCATTCCAATTTTTTTCCGATTTGAACTGGGCTGTCCGAAAGTTTTTCGAATCTACTATCTCTTGCCTGAGATTGTTCATCATTTCAGTTCGAATCACTTTTCACATTCCTGTGAATTACTTCAATATAGTCAATTGAAATTGAACTAGGCTAAAAATAAAAATTACTTGGAAGTGCAGAATGGTTGATCATCTGATTGCCTTTTCCGATTCATTCCTATTTTATCGAGTCTATCATTTTTCGCTGACATTCAATTTGAATTTCTATCTTTTGCCATTTCTTTTTTACATTTGTATCGACTGCTCACACAGTTAATACTTTACATCTAAATTAAGCTAAGCTGAATACCTTTGCACTTAAGAATACAGATATTCTTGTGACTCGCCCTTAGGTATTGCCGCGATGTGATCATTGTCATCGTCATCTAGCTCTGTGGTTACCAATTATCCTATAAAATAAATGCACTGTTCTGCATTTATCTATTCCGATCTTCATGTGAATATAATTAGAAAACTGCTTTGTGACATGGAGCACTTCCTGCAGTTACTGATTTGAAATAGCGGATAGCTTCAGGTCATTAATGTACAGAAGATGAGTCAGTTGATGACCATGCTCGTTATCATGTATTTTTAACCCATGAGATATGCTATTTAGTGTTTTACTCAATGAATTTAACACTAAACAGAACCATATTGCACTGAAAGAGTCTCCTTGAGAGAAGCCTGATGCCATGCGTATTAATATAGTTATCCTTTGTGGCCCATTATCAAAATACTTGATTGTTGGTTCACCAATGCATCATTTTGATCATCACTGATCAATTGATCATTGATTATGCTTTTGTAAATTTTAAAAAATTTAAGCAAATAGTCATTTAGTATAGAAGGAAAGGGTTGCTTGCGAGCAATGTATTACATGTGCAAGTTTCTGTGATCTTTTGTAGCTTACATTATGGCCAAAGTGTCAATGTTGATTAGACCATTACTGCCCCATGAGTTTATACAACATTCTTTTTGTCTTCCAAGCATAAATTTTGGCATCAAATCACCCTCGTCAGGTACTTGTATCAGAAATTGTTGCTTTTTCTTTTTCTCATTGGTACCATTCCAGCGCCTAAGTTGCTTCTGTTTGTTTTTCCGTAAAAGAATCATCCAGTAGGCCGCCACGTCTTCCAATTGAGAAACTTTGATCTGTTGCTGGATATATTGCTCTTTACTTTGTTCACAAGAGAACCTTCTTCCATCTACCGGAAAAGTTTGATCTCGTTAACTTCTTGCGATACTTTTATTGTACCAACGCAGTTTAGCAGTAAGAAAATCAAGTCTCTGCCGTTGATAGTCTAAAATCTCATACAATATTGCTCGTGTTAATCTCTCGTTGTTCCAAAGGTGGATGATTTTATTAACATGGTGTATCAGCTTTCAGGTTCTATTTCCTTTCTTATATTGAGTCGTTCGACCTAATTTGCTCATTACGTTTCTCATATCCATATCTTACCTGATTTTCATTAGTGGATCACCTTCCTTTCCAGGGGCAAAGACTGCCTTTGTTGGCCTAGTTCTACGGCCCAATGTTCTAACGGTCACCACAGCTGCACAATATCCAAAAGTTTCCACCTCTAAGGCAGTTACTGTTACGCTGAAATTTATATGTAACATCTGGTTGTTTAGGTGCTCTATTAGTGTACACAGATCCTTCTTGATGCACATCATTAGTAGAAATTGTCCTTGTTTTGGTTCTACATCTCTGCGACAGTTTTTTCTTGGATCTCGCTGTTTACATCAACGGAAACGCTAATTTCCGAATGTGTTTTTAGTGGATCCGGAATTTGATGTTCATTATTCCTAGCACATATGACTTCAGATTTAATCAGCTCTTCGCTATCCGCAGCTTCCAAAGCGAGTTCTTCATAGGATGCTGCTGCTGCTCTTCCATTTCATGGTAGCTATTTCAACAGCCGAAAGCAACTTCTTGGCAGATATTGATAGTTTTTGGTCTGCTGTATTCTATTCCTTTATTCTTGTGGCTGGATTCGAGTACTTCAGTAAGAAGACACGATTCTGTTCTCTTCTCAGCCTTTGTCCATTTTCCGCTGCCAAAAAATAAATGCGCATAACATCTCTGTTCATATGGTATATCTATTGTAATCGCTTCCTCGATCATCAATAGCATGATGATGTATTGCATCATTGGTCAGCGCTTTATCTTGTTGTGCAACTTCCTCTAACTGATGCTCAATATGAACGTTTTAACCTGCCGAAGCAACCTCTCCTTTAGCCTCCTTTAGCCTCCATTGCTCTATTCTTACTGGCCAGGCTCCAGTGGCGCCTCGACGATCCTCGGGATGTGTCCATCGCTTTAAAATATTAAAATTTATTCAAAATATTAAACCGCCAACATAACCGTCGAAGGCATGATAGAAAAGTTCAAATCTTACAGCGACGCGGGAAGCTAAATCCCTTTCAGAGTAAGATTTTATTTAATTTTGAAGGTGTTCAAATTAAAACTTCAAAATTTTGACAGCGAGGGGTTAATAACTTATGAAGTCAGGTGTACACATTCGCTGAAGTCACTAGCGTGATGTCACTTGAATTCACATGAAGTCACTGCATTTATTTGAAATCAGTCAACACTCCATCGGTCGAGTTGTGAACCCCTCTCGTTTAACAGCTTTCAATTTCAAAGAGTCTCGAGTGGCTACACGAAGATCTGTTTTAGGAGAACACTTTTGCCGATACAGATTCTATTGTATCTTGTGTCGTTTTTCAATAAGTTGAAAATATATGCAAACGTTATTTTTTGCATTAAAACGAAAATTACGCGACTTATCACAAAATTGGCAATAACAAATTTGTATACCTGCCGCTGGATAAACAATTTTTTCATGATTTTTTTTCTTGTATCTTATATCGTTTTTGCAAAATTTGTTTTTTTTTTAGTGTGGGTATTACTTTTTTCGATTGAAACGAAAAGTACGTGTCCTATAAATAAATAGCACAAGACAAATATGTAGGTAGTTTTTCCAAAAACTATTACAACATGGTCAAGAAAAAATTTGTAAACGTTTTCTGTTTGAATAATTTTTGTCCATTCGTTTATTTTTGTGTCTCCCATAGTTTTACTGCAAAATAGAATTTGCGATTTTTTAGTATTTTCTTCTCAGTGGTTAAAACTAGAACTGATGGTCAAAAAGGACTGTCTAACGAACTGAACATTTCTTTTTGGTCTCCTAAAATGTGTTTCAAAACACAATCTAATCCGATTACTCTTTCAAAAGTTATACTGTATACAGACGAGGACAACGACGACAAACAGACAAGCACCATCGTAAAACCTTTTCTTTCGGATTCACGAGGTCCCAAAACGTGGAGATTAAACGAATTTTGTGATATTCTGTTTGCACACAAAACATTACCTGACGTTTTTACCTTACTTCACGAAACTTATTATGATGAAAATGTAAAATGAAGCTGTGCATTGTGCATCACTACGTGCAAAATTTAATTCTCTATTTCTCTTTCAGAATTAAGTTTGCAGTTCGATTGTTTACCTAATGGTGAACCTATTCCTGGTGTTACTCTTGACGAACCTTCTGATCCTCCTGGCAGACAACGTTCTCCCATCAGGTGCAGGTCAAGGTCGCCTTCTAACAGGCTTTCTTCGGCCATGAGTCCTCCTGCCAGGCTTCCTTCTCATGAGCAATATGGATGTGGACTTGACGAACTAAAATTTAATCGGCTCATTTCCCTTACGGATCCACCCCGGATATTCGAACTTCGAAGATACACTTTCCCTGCTAATAAACCAATTGAAGTGATAACAAGGGGGAATGTGTATAAGCCTATGCCAACCGAAGAACAAACCGTATTGTCAACATCCGATGGTGACGTTTTGGCAATATTGAAAACTCATAATACTCTTGCTGGAATATATACATATGATTATCAAATTCATTCTAAAAGACGGGGGAAAATAAATATGGAAAGCGGCACGGTTACCGTATTGGAAGCAGAAGAAATCGAGGCAGTTCCTGTAGGTCCCCGCCGCCTAATTGGAGGTTATTTTCAATTAGAGCGGGTGAATCGTCTGTAAACCGCTATCTTCCACACAAATAATTCATTCAAACAAAAAGGAAAAACTAAAATATAATATTGTTCGTGATTTAAAGTCGAATCAAATTATCAAAAGTAATCTCTAGTTAGAAGTAATAATGAAAAGTCAATGTGTTTATTGGAGTTTATCTTTAATGTTTTAATAAATACTCGCTTGCCTATTACGGTTTCCACTTTGTCTGAGATGTAGCTACCTAATAATTCAGTAGGTTATGGACCTCAGCGCGTTTTCATTACGCCTAGAGAACTGCTCCTTTTTTGTGGAAATCATAATCTATAAGTGAAAAAAAGAAGGTGTTCATTTCGATGTTAGTCACATATATCTTGTTCAACGGCCACAGATTGGAAGACGTAATCTGTGGAATAAGACGCTTGTATCTGCTGTGGAGAGCCTCCTTCACTGATGTTATAACCTGAATGCGGCTCTGAAGCTCGCCTGGGTGTAGATAGGTCTCTCCAGCTCCAAGGTTATCATTCTTGGGTGTCCTCAAGACATAGGAGATTCTCGAGGTTCTAACGCTGTGATTTCCACGTGCCCTGTGGCCATCCACCTCACTGTCGTGAAACGTAGCCATAGGTGTGATTTACCGTAATTTTCATGGATGGCTTTTGAATAGAGAATGCGTATCCTGTGATTGTGTATATAATGGATATGATGAAATTGGCGATAAGGATACCCTAGATAATGTGCGATTATTTTCAGAAAATAAGTATAGTAAAGCGCTCGTGATTAGCTAGTGTTAGTGACTTCAGCTGACTACTGTTAAGAGGCCCGTTCTACACGAGTGGTTGATGAAGAAAAATGAATTTTTTATAAGTTACTCAAGTACTTTCAAAGAATGCGGTCCTCTTCTTATTGAATTATTATTGACCGTGAAACTAAAAGTGTAACTTAGAAATTGATGAAATCCAAGGCCACAATCAGCTTCTTCAAAGATGAGTTATATCAATTAACATTAAACTCTAATTATCTGATTGAAAATTCTACTGCTTGAATGAGAATTGGCGCTGTCGTTGAAAATTTAAATTTGTTTTCTCGAAGATTCGTCTTTCTGTCGTAAAACTTCAACTCTTCTGTTGGAAACTTTATTGAGGTCCCACCAAAGCCGTAAATAGACAGATGAGGCCATATGATCTCCCATATAATACTACTGGTGACCTTCTCAGTATAAAATACCAACCAACTACGATTTTCTCGGTTCCAGTTTTGTACCCACACTCCCCCTCCATTAACCGAAGTTTTGGTAGGACTGACGTAATAACTGGACATGTGGTACCTGGTACCACATGGTAGTCAAGGGGTCGGTTTGATTATGAATATGAGAGCAAGTCAGCACCTCAGGGAAAATAGATGTGTATCTTCTAGATTATTGTGGTTTAGAATAAAACTAGGAATCAGAACATTATTTATCATGGCGTGGTACGCCCCAGTTCATGGTGACAGCAATGAAAGAAAAGATCCCTTCTGGGACACTTTATATGATACTATAAGTACTTGCTAGGTAATTTTGTGCCAGGCAATTTTGGGGATTCAAGAACAAATGACAACGGACAATTACTAGTTAGCTTATGCTTCGAAAAGAGCTTATTCATTACAAGTACTTAGTTTAGGCATAAAATGATCCACATGCACACCTTGTGTAGAGGAGGTAGCCACAGTATAATTGAATTCGTTGTTGCGGATGAAAGACTAAGAGAACTAGTAAAGGATACAAGAGTCATGAGGGGTTTTGAATGCAATACTGATCATTGCCTTCTACTCTCCAAAATAAACTTAGGTCAAGGATGGAGAAAAAAGAGAAACGAAAAAACGAAACAAACGCGAATAAAGATTGAGAATCTACAGAAACCGGAATTGTGATTAGACTTTCAGAATAGGATAAAGGAACGCATATATGAGGCAACTTAAAGGCGCTAATAGACAATAAAGCTATAGAGGGTGCATCGACTATAATTCGGGATGTCACTGTCACAGTGCGACTGAACTGTGTGGGATTGCGGTTGAAGGAAGAATATCTGGTGATGCGTGGTGGAGTGATGAAATCCAAGCAGCCGCCCAAGAAAAGAAAGAAGCGTATAACAGAAAGTTGAACATCACAGGCCTTAGCGATGAGGAGAGAAATACACTTAAAAATGATTACAGACACAAAAAAAGGGAAAGGAAAACTATACTAGTCAAGGAGAGTAAAGATAAAATCAAAACAGGAGAAGAGAAAAAAAGGCAAAACGATTTTGGAGGAAGAAACTGTTTTGTAAGTGGGCGTTGATCAATATGAAGTGAGGTAAAAGTATAGAGTTAGGTAACACGAGAAATAGCAAGAGTGAAATGCTATGTGATACAGACGCGATATTAGACTGCGATATAGAACCCCACCCCGAAACGGATATGATCTAATGGTATCATTAGTTCAGCTTTCAACTAAGCATTCAAATGTTCAACTAAAATAGATGACTTTTTAACAGAAAAGATCAATATTCTATCAGTTTTTTTTCAACCAATAGCTTTTCATCCAAGAACGAAATATTTACATTTTCAGTTCTAACAATTAATTTGCAGCCAGAAGCAAACGATTTTTCAACAAAATGGTTACATTTTCAACCAATGAGATGAATTTTCAAATAATGTAGTGAGTCTTCAACAACAACAAAGTTATTTTGTAACAAAAGAATGATTCAACAAATCGATGTCCCCTACGTTTCCTAAACCTATTTATTATCTTCAACACGTCCCCTTCTGTCCTAACACTTCACAACTCCTATTCCAGATCTTTCTCTGGTGACGGTGTCCCACCCATCAAACACACTTCACCGGCCTGCCAGTTTTTGAGCCCGAATTCGCTTTCGCATTAATCTAGGACCAAGAGTTATAGGCTTCTACGCCATGTATCAACGTCCTGCTGGATCATCAGATTGGTTCGTCTGGCGCCTTCTCTCGGTTCCCTCTTGCGAGCTGCCTGTATAAAACTTGCGTTAAGCATCCTCGCGGGAAGATGATTAGTGCGGAATGCGTTCTCTTTTTCAGTGCAGAGATAGCAGTATGGCGTGATAGCGCACGCCAGAAATCTGTGCTCCTCTTTGCCGCACATCCAGCAACTGTGGTTCTATCGGAAGCGGTAACACCTTACAGCCTCCAGTTTCCTTCTCACTCTAGACGACACCCACCCAACTTTGATCTTCGCTTAACTCTGCGTAGGCCTTTAGATTTTCCCGAAAGGCCTTCTTCATCAAACTGACTTTGATCGCTCATGTCATATTCTCACCAAACTGTGTTCTTAAGGCTTTCCTTCCCTCCTCTCTCTATGTCGTCATATCGAGGTCTAAAACGTCGACTCCGGTGCGGTTATGACTCGGGCATGTTACCCCACCCCGAGTGCTTCCTTGATGGCAGAGGTCAGTTTTTGCCTGCCCTACGCTTCATTTCCAGCCTCCATGAGAATATTCCCTTTCTCCTTTTGCCTTACACCCTTGATTTTGACATCAAGGGTTTTCAGGACCTCGGTTTAAAATAAAAATTCTTCAAATTTCAAGAATTTCGATTTGAAATAAGTAGATTAGTCAACTTTTAATTATACACAGTGCATTAAAGATTTTCAGTCAGGGATTAATTTTTTAAGTTTACTTAAAGCCATACGGTTTATTCTCTGTATGGAATAATTACTCTGGTTCATTCTGAGTCTAAACGCTCTTTGGTTCATCGTAATCACTTCAGTCGCTTGTGTGCAGTGTACGTTTGAAATTTTAAGATTTTTTAGTTTGTCACAATTTCGGGAATTGAACAAAGAGCTGCGATTAAGTTTTATTTCAAACTAGGAAAACGGGCCTGAGATACCTGTAATACGTTACAATGCTCTTAAAAAAAGTGGGACTGTCATCAACTCACTGAACGAAATCTGTTTTCGCCAAAACACGCTGCTCTTTTTGCTCTGGTGTTAGAGAATGGGGTACGAACTTCGCGAACTCTATGAGTCGGAAGTTCGCAACGTTTACAAAAAACGAAAAAAAACGAAAAATGAAATATTTGAAAAGTCGAAATATTTTTACTGAATATGGCAGTATTCTATGCCGCAACCACCATCATGAAGTTTCATCCCTCTGGTGCATGTGGAACCCACCCCAAATCAACCCCTAAATATTATAAAATTCCTTAAAAATACACCATTTTGAAAAGTCAAAATGTTTTTATTCATTATTGCAGCATTTAATG
>CAKNYM010053140.1:993079-1029178 GCA_932195095.1 Andricus curvator | reverse complement strand
AAAAAACTAATTTAAAACTCAAGAAACACGAGCATTATCAGGAAGAGTCACCGTGCCCACACTGACACCATACCCCACTTTCCCCTATATATATATATTTAATACATGTATTTTCGAGACATTGAGAAGATAACAAAACAGAAAAAATGCCCTAATTTATAGTTGTTTCTACATACCGCCTACACAATTTGCATAAATATTCCAGTCCGATGAGTGGCTTCTTAGGCAGGGTGTATTTCAGTTTCTTTTCTTCGACGCTGTCTAATTCGCCATAAGGGGTGCAATCCTCGTGGATTTTTCCAGTGCAATTGTAACAAACTGCAACTGTATCATTGTTCTTGCATTCACCCAAACAGTACAGACATTTCCAGAAGTTGTCTTCAGCTTCACGAAGCAATGTTTCTGCTATTTTTCTCCTGTAGTTCCTCGGATTGAATGAAGTATCCATGGATAAGTCGGAACCGATGCGATTCATGTAATACATAACATAAATTCCGCAGTTCCAACCATCATTTGTGTTCTGGTGCGGTCGATTTCCTTTATATACATTAGTAGACCATTCGATTTTTTTCAGCTTCCCAAATGATGTATTGTCTTTGCAAGCTTTCAAAAAGTTTTTGAACTCCCCGAAAACTCTCTCACGATCCGTTGCTTCTGCAAACGGATCTAGTAAGGTTAATCGTTTGTTTTTAATATCAACAATTAGTAGTCGCCAGTGGAAATTAAAAACATAAGGTAAGAATAACATGTCATTGAGAGGGGAATCAAAGTGGTACAACGAAATGAAGGTTTTTCTTCTCTGGCTGTTATAATCTCCGATAGCTGTGCGCGTGTCATCTGTTGGCATATACATTATTTTCTGATCCCAACCCTTCATATTTGTAAGAGCGTACGCATCAATGACCTGACCATCCACAAAACCTTTTTCCTCTAAGATTGAATTGAAATGCTTACAGGATATGTAGAATTCCTTTGTCGCTGAGGTTATTTCCTGGCAAGTCGTATATTTTCCAACTTTTATCAAGTTTGATCTAGAGCCTGTGTAGTATTCCACGTTATCAATTATTCCGTTTGCTAAATAATGAAAAGCTTTCCCTTTATTTGATTTCTTTTTCAGGCTTTCGACCTCCTCTTCGTCTTCTGATGTGATAACATCTGTTTCTTGTCTTTTTTTAATCAAATTTTTTACCCTCTTCCTCTTGACACATTTTTTTGTGCTTGCATAGGACCGTTTCCTTTTAGTTTGTTTTACTCCTTTCTCTCTCCAATTTTCCGCCGTGGATGCAATTAAGTTCATGGGTACAATTACTTCCGAATTATGTTCTGATGGAATTTCACGTTCTTCAGGGTCTCCTTCCGCTGCTTCTTTGGTCTGCTTACTTTTTATCATTCGCTGCATTCTCTTTCTCATTTTCTTCCCTAACAGGCGAACTTGTGCTGCTTCCCGTAAATTTATTTTTTCATCCTGCGATGTTTCTTTCTTTTCCGAGTTCGATTCTATAATTTTTTCCACCATACGCTTAATTTCTTCACCTTGAAAGTGGCTTTCCCTTTTACCTATTTTTTTGCCCCGTCGCCATACATCTTTCACGAATGGATTCGAAGCAGTGTCCGGATAGCGCGGCTTTTGTGGTGCATGCACATGCGATTTAGTATGTGCACTTGATCCTAAATTGGCTTCTGCTACTAAGGATTCAACGTACTCTTTTAATTTACGTACCGTTTGTCCAATAGAGTTATTGTTTTGTTTGTTCAGTACGTTAATCTTCACGACTTTCTGGTGAGCCTCAACGTAAGCATTGCTGACTCGTGAGATGTCCTTATCAATTAAACTGAGCATCAGTGAACCACATATCGGGATGTACGACATGAATTCAATTGTAAAATATTCAGCAAATTCGGGCGTGTAAAATTCATTTGTCACCTCCTCCATGGCAATTTCTTCTGCTTCAAACATACTTTCAATTCTTATGAACTTAGCGTAATATCTTTTGTAAAACTTCGATTGAACATAGACTGCTTTGTTCTTCCGGTACAATATGTCATATTCCTTTTCAATCTCCAATTCTTGCATTGTTTCTTCTATAGATATAACTTCCTCGCTCAAGCTATTAATATCTTCTTCTCGTTCTGCTGCCTTTGCTGTGAAAAATAGTACAACTTGCTCTGCTTTTACTTTGTCCTTTGTCAGTAAAATTCTTAAAAAGTCCTCAAAAAATGCATCAAGTTCAGTAATATCCCTGCATAACAAAATCAGACTGACGCAATCCATGAAGAAGTTCTTGACATTCATTTGATTTGGAAACTGTTTTTTTGTTGTGTTGGCTATTCTGTGTAGAACATGCGCTACGCAGGTCAACAAATATGTGATGTTCACGGGAATTCAGCCATTCACAACATACTCGTATGCCATATTCAGATATATAACGATGGACATCTTATTCCAGATGTCCACAATAGCATGCATGGATGCCCAAGGCCAATCGACCACGATTGCATTAAAGAAAGGCCAAATATCTGTAACTTTGATTACAAAATTTTTAAATTGTAAAAGGAAAATACTGATAGATTCAGTGTCATGGTCTGCTGTAATGAGTTCAGCTACGGGCATTACTGACTCCGCGATTCGACATACCAGAGAGTAAAGGTGCAATGCGCTGCACTTGACAGTTGCTGGTTTGCGTACCAGAGCACTGGTTGAATCCATGTGCACTACTCGAACCTTTTTTTTGCCATTAGCATCATCAGCCCGTACTGCTTTTAACTGTCCCTCAGTGTACATTGTTGCTCTTGTATTTAAGGCTACATGTCTAAGGTACGGATCCCTCAGTTTTCTTTCTTCAATCCACAATTGATTCAAATCTTGAAGGTCCTTACTTTGCAACGTTAATCGATTTTGACTGGAGATTTCCGACTTAATTTTATGCAGTGTGTGAATACTTGCTAAATTTTGAGGATGTCCGTTATTCCACATATCAGAATCTAAGTTTTTAATTACATCCAGTTGCAAATTTCTCACGGAACGATGTTTTAATATTCCCTTTAGGTTATCTCGCTCTTTGCCCCGAATTTGTTGGAATTTCATATGATCACTTTCATCGTGTTTAGCAATCAATTTGGAATTGCTGGTTATATTTAGGGTTGTCACAGATTCGTCCATATTTTCTATTTCAAACCTAAAATGCTGTGTATGCAAATCGGTCCTGGAACATTTCGCATAAGCCACTATGCTGTTAGCGACTTTTTTATTCCACCTTAGAGAATAAAACCTTAATTGGCACGGACACTCCACATTTTTGAACAAAATTTCTTTTATTGTTTTCCGAATCGTTTCTCGATCATAAAACCCGGTTTCGTTATCCCTCCACATTGACACTGGAATACTGTGCCTGGAAATGGGAAAACCAAACCTTTCCTGTTTTCCTTTTTCTTTTCTCTGCATAAAGTTCTCTTCATCTCCTTCACTTTCTCCCCTTTTTGATAGCTTTTCCTTTTCTTCGTCATTTTCATGTAGTTGTTCGTCTTCTACTTCTTCAACTTCTTCTTCTACTACCACAGTTTCGTCCTTCTCTTCTACTACTTCTTCTACTACTGCAGTTTCGTCTTTCTCTTCTTCATCTTCCGTTGGTACTTCAGCTTGTGTCTCCTTGTTCGTCAAATGTACCTCGTTCACAAAATTCAGGAGCGATCATCTGCTTCCTGTCTCAACCTGCATGTCCTTATTATTGTTTTTATTCTTCTTCCACTCCTTATAATCTCCCACGATTTCTTCGTCCGCGCCAAACTCAAAATGTGAAAGGCTCGTCTTGGTATTCTTTTTTAAGAAAACTTTCTTTTCTTTCTGACTTCTAGGTATATTTCGTATCTTTACATGTTGCCATTTTTTTTGCTCAGGTGTATTGCTGCATTTTTTACTTAATTCTGTTTCATATTGAAGTACCTCGAAGTGTCCGCTTCTTTCATTGTCTCCAGAAAACAGAATCATAATATGCTCCTGAGGAGTGCAATTTTCTTGAGAAGGATAAACCTCTCCAACCTGTTTAATACAGTTGCCTGCATATTTTCTATATAATACAACTTTAACCTCGTACAAAAGTGCAAATATAATTATTTCGAAGTCTGTGCCAAATTGTTTGTTTTCTCCAATAACATTCTGATAATGTTCTGCATCGTGGTACATAAAATCAACGCATGTAGCTTCAAGCTGGTCAAGATGTTCATCCCAGTTGTCTACTACATACGAAACAATTTCCTTTCTTATGTCTGGAAAACGGTCTTCTGTGCCCCAAAGAGCATAAGAAAAACTGCGAAAGAGACAGTTACCATCGCCGTTTATCTCCACGATTCGCAGTTGTGGCGAATGCACTGGTTCTTCTTTCCTTTCTATTATATCTTCTTTTTTCTTCAATTTTTCCTCCTCTTCGATTTTCACCTTTTTTATTTGATCAATTTTACTATAAAGTTCAGTAACGTCGAAAGTGACTTGTGCCGGTGAGTTTTTTTTATTTCGCAGCAACACTTCGACGGCTGTGCGAAAGTCGACATTTTTACTCCATATTCTGCATACGTGTACTCGGAACTTTTTGTTGTAAGACGCCTTTATTTCGTGCGCGATCTTGAAAAGAATAAGAAATAAAAAATTATTTTTACCGAAACGGTAAAATAAAATGCAATTGCATTAGAGACATCAAAAAAGTAATTTTTGGTCAATATTAGACTCATACTTATCTGATTTTTATAAAAATGCTTATAGAAATTGTTCTACTGTTCGTTTAACAAGAAAATAAGTTAGCATATGGTTTTATACTATTTTCACTCTATTTTAATGTCATAATTACTATATTTTATTACAATGAATATATTTATAAAAAAGAAAAAATCCTAACTCTTGATGTAAACATCTGGTTCTCAGCTTTTCTTTCACACGCGCACTTCGAAATCTGAAGGAACATTTTTTTAAATTCTCATTTTCATTTAAACATCTAGTTCTCAGTTTTCTACCACTTATTATTTGTATTCAATATCGGAAAATACCAGAATAAGTTTCAACTCAATGTCCTTATCTGAAAAGTGAGTTTCATGTCAATATTCTTATCGGACAACTGCATTTGTCCACCGACGTGCTCTGAAAGCTAGAGGAAAATTTTTCAAAAACTCTCATTTTAATTTAAACATGCAGTGCGTCGCTTCTCTTCCCATGTGGAAAATTTTCGTGGCGCTTCACTGTTTCTGTCTAGTCCGCCTTGAGTCGACACTGGCGCACCACAGGCTGACTGTCCAGTGGCTAGACTGGGATGCAGGGTTGCAGAAATAGTAATTAGTCCATTGTCAATTAAATAGTTAAAGTTCAACTATAAATGAAAAATTTTAAAATCATGAATTTGAATTTAATGCTAATTGAAATTTTTTCTAATTGAGAATTAAAATTTAATTTCTAATTAGACTTTTCCTATTTGAGAATTAAAATTTAATTTCTACTTAAAATTTTTAAAATTAAAAATTGAAATTTAATTTCTGATTAAAATTATTCTAATTGACAATTAAAATTTAATTTTCAATTGAAATTGTTCAAATTGACGATTAAAACTCAATTTGATTATTTTTAATTAAAATTTTGATTCAGTCGTGTGTTGTCAAATAATTTCATCATTAATTAATTTGTCATCAACTAAAATGTTGTATGGGAATCAAGAAAAATTTAAATTTCTTGTGGAATGAAATAATTGCTTCCTCATAGAGGGAGGTTTGCCTTAATAACAGAAAAAAATGGACACTTTCAGTATTTTTCAAGATTATTTTTGTCTTTCCGAAATTTTATTTTCAGAAAATTAGACCTACAGCAAGAGTCGAAAAATTATCATTGTCCAAGAAAAGTACGACCGAAAAACAGTTGGGGCAAGAAAAAGACAAGTTTCGTTCAGCTGTAAAGACGAACAGATTGAAGTTGAAGGAAAAAAGCGACGACGGAGACGCTCCTTTCCTCGAACTTTATTGTGTTCGTCTCTACCGCGGAGAAAAACTTGTCTTTTTCTTGCTCCAACTATTTCGATAATATTATTATTCCTATCTATTCACGAAGGGTTCTCATTCAGTTCTTAACCATTCGCAGGAGATTTTGGGACTGTTGAAATACCTCTACAGAATCGATGAGTTGTAGTAAGTTTATGTATCAGTTTCATGAGTTCTAGGTCTTATAAGTTCATGTTTCAATTAATGCAAAAATGTTTTCCTAATTTCACTCTCGAGTTGTTTATTAGTGATACAATATCAGAAACTTTACAGGATTTTTTAAAAGTTGGGGAAACATCTACGACATTTTTCCGTCAATCTATACATTTTTCACAAATGATTTGATAATTATTCAGAAAGATTCGTGTTTCAGCGAGGTTTTAAGATTTCTTATCATAATATACTCAGGTAGAAGAATTATTCAAGAGATTCCAAAATTTTATGATACTATACGTAAGTTGTACCTTGAAAAAAAACAAATCATTTAGGCAGAAACTTTTATTTAAGAAATTTACGCTGTCAATTGGCATGTCCAATAGGGTTTCCTTACCATTTTCCCACTTAGATTTCCAATTGAACGGTCCAATTGGAAATCAAATTGATTTCTTCCAGCAGGAAAGCCACAGAAAATACATTAAACTACAAGAAATTCATCAAACAGTACATTAAAGTACATAATACTAATACAAGTTCTTACAAAAATGCAGTTAACGATGAAAAATACAGAAAAATGAGTATGATAAAAAACATTAATAAAATGCTCAAAGTAAGGAAAACTACGTAAAATGAAAGATGTAAAAAAAAAAATGCAAACAAAATAGAAGTACAAGAAAGTAAAACATTATAATTTTAAAAAATCACCGAAGAAAACAAAGACGTTTGAAAAATAACGCTACAACATTTCCGAACACTCTCCCTCACTAGTTTTTAGGGGCGCGATTCCCACAGCGCCACCTAATTGCAGTATTGTTCCGGTGCTCGACGATGACCACGTGTTATTTTCTTTGGGCTTTTTTAATTTCCTTAACAATCATAGTTGTGTTTGTGTCGTCATCGACAAATTGTTATAGAATAACAGTTTGAGGGAAAAATTGGATCAAGATCGTGGAGATGGTAAGTCGATCTGCATTTAGAGCTGAAAATTGAACAGCACCAAGAATTTTACTTGAATGTAACCTCAATCATTTCAGGAGTACTCGATGATTTCGAAAATGTTGCGGTTCGTGACTCTGGTACAGACACAGAAGATTCTGATCCTGATAACCAACCTCCAGGTGCGCACAAGAAGCTTTGTAAGGGGGAAAAATAAGTAATGTTTTTCGTTAAAACAGGAAAAACAGGAATGCTCGCGAATAGTATAAAACGTAACAAGGAGGACCCAGCCTATCACGAGTTCCGAAAACATTGCGCGAGTCAGCGCGTCCCGTTGCTTACAATGCCTACCACTATTTTGTCAAGGAGTGGAAAGCTAGTTCAGACTCAAATAATACCCAAAAAATACCGAAACTGATTTTGTGAGTTTACACCCAAATCCTACCGAAATAATATCCCAAAAAATTTCGTTCAGGAAATTTTTTTTTTTTTAATTTCGGCCACTGGCTCCTTCATGGCCCAATCATGGATTTCTGGCTGGGTTGCACAATACGTGATATTTATCAAGTATTATTTGAAAAAATTCTACAATCGATGTTTTCGATTTATTACAGAAATTGGCTGCATCCGTCCTCGCAAGAGGATTAGGAAACCTCACACGTACAAACGGAATCTTGCAAAACTTGCTGTTGAACACGGAAGTGAAACAAAAACTGCGCGAGGGCGAGTAATTCCAGGAAAATCCTTCTGTGCACAAGTTAACTGCAAATGCAAAAAAAAATGTTCTGAGTTCATCGACATTGATTGCCAAAGAGAAATCTACACTGCATATTATGAAAAATCTGATTGGTCCCAAAAAACTTTACTCATTCGGTCGTCCGTGTCTATGTCCCCAGTAGCCAAAAAAAGGAGTGACTCTAACCCTATTGTTGCAATCAGCAAGAGAGATTTCATGTGCATTTACAGACTGCTTCACAGTAAGGGAGTTTCACACGTTGTGTGCCGTGATTTTTTTCTGAAGGTCTTGCAAATTACTCCATCTAGATTGTACCACTCTCTTCATTCAATTAGAAAAAATCTAAGTGCTACTGAAAAACAAGGAAGAGCAACGCCTGCAAATAAAACAAAAGAAGAAGACGTTTTGGAAGTAACAAGATTCATCAACTTATTCCCTAGATATGTACGAGTCTCATTATGGACGCAGTCACTCTCAACGACAGTTCCTTCATCCAGATTTGAATCTGAAGAAATTGTACAACCTATACAAAGAGGATTGTCAAGCGAAAGAGAAAACAATCTTGAAAGAATCAATGTTTCGACACATATTCAACACCAGTTTCAACCTGAGTTTTAAGCCAAAACACTCAGACACATGTAAAAATTGTGAAAATTTCCAATGCAACAAACGTTTCCGAGGATGTTAGAGAAAAAACAATCAATACAAAAGAAGAACATTCCAATCTCGTTGAACGAGTCAACGCTGAATTCAAGGAGGATGTGCGAAGAGCCGCAGAATGTGAGGATACCATGGTTTTGACTTCCAATTCCAAAAAAACTCTTCCGACCCCTGTTCATTCGTCGAATATTGTTTATTACAAAAGGCAGCTGTGTTTCAAATTGTTGTGATATTTAGAAAATGTGAAAACATAGCGAACTTCAGTAATTTTTCGGATTTTCTAACGTTCCCCGATGCTATACTCTGATAGTTGCGGGGGGCAAAATAGGAATATTAAAGTTACACTTATGTTGTAGCATTTTTTGGCAAATGAAGACGTTCTCTGTATTGAACAGAAATACTTTATGCCAGGACATAGTTATAATAGCTGCGACAGAAATTTCGCACTTATTGAAAAAGAGAATAAGTTTCATGCGGTTGTTTCGACACCTGACGATTGGTTTGAAATCATCCGCTGAACTCGCAAAACTGCGCCCTTTTTTGTAGTGAAGAAAATGCAACGCGTACACTTTGTGTCCTCGTCCGAATTACAAACGCACATTGTTAACAGAAAAAAGACGTCAACGGGCAAAAAGTAAATTGGTTGCAAGCACGTTCACGTTGCTACAAAAAAGAAAAAATACTCAGTATTTTTATGAGGAATGATAAAAACGAATCGCAAGAAATCTGTTTGAATAAAAAAAAAGGAAATCGCGGATTTTGCAAATGCTGATTTACTTTTAGCCTATCCAGAGGGAAATATGATCACAAAGACGAAATGGGACGAACTTCAAGAGCTTAAAATGCTAATACTTGAGAATTTCAGAATTTTTTATGAGTATTTGAAACACAAAGCAGGATCCGATGACAGAGATTTCGGAATAGCTGACGATAACAAATGTAGTTTTTTATTGAAGACTATAACGCAAATTCAATTACTTTTTAAGGAATCAATAATTGTAAGTTGGGCAAATATTATTGGAACTGTTTGAAACTATGATGTACACAGGAAAGGTACCCTAGTGAAGCCTACAAGCTGAAGAAAAAACTGAAAATGGTCTATTGTACAATAATAGGTAATTGCAAATTGACACTGATCGATAACCCCGTTTTTTCAGTTTCACCGACAAAAAGTATCGAGGAAAATGTAGAGTTGAAACAACTTCCAGTGAGACGTTTGTTCCTCATTATTAAGGAAAAATTTCTGTGCATTTTTAGAATGATTTCGAATTATATAAATGAAGTATACTAATTATTTTTTCTATGTCAACAATGCTACCCACAAAATTTTGTAAATGGTTCAAAAAATTTGCAGTGAAGATTCAGATTATTGTCGAAGCACGATTAAAAAAAAAACTTTTTAAATTTCCGAAACTAAGCCAGGTTGAGGTAACCAAATTTTGTTTCCTTAAACTGATTTATAAAATGCAAATATCTCACAAGGCCAATCTCGATGCGTATAAAAAAAAAAAGATAACGACTATAGTATATATACTTTAACCAAGGAGCAGAACAATAATTATATTCACTCTTAACCAAAATCTTCATTAATATATTAATCAGTTTTTCATCATTTACAAAAAAAATGAGGATTCGTGTTACTCTGGTCCTATCATTGGTGGCTGTACTTAATTCTATTGGTAAATATAGTAATATACCTATATTTTTAAAATTATTTTTGAACTTTTCGCAAATCATAATTTGTTCTACTTCATCCGCATTTTATCCTAACTAGAAAACAAATATGCGCATGATTATTATTTTTATTGTCTCAGTGATTGGTATGGCAAGAGACTAGCTCCGGAAGGTATGTGCAGTTTCAATCTAATATAGCCTTTGAAGATAAAATTTTGATTGTAACGATAAATTTGTCTTCTCACTTTCCTTATTCCGAAACTCGAAACATAATAAACGTGAGCTGAATATAAACCCTAAACTGCTCATTATTGTTACGAGTAGTGGTAGAAGGAATGGGTTAGCCTTTCCCGGAAAACTGTTAGCCTACGAAAAACTCTTGCTTGTAAACAAAAAGCCCAGGAGGTCATCCATAAAATGGTGTACAATATTTATTAAACATTTAATTATAGTAGGGTTGATAGTAACGTTAAAATTACCGGTAGCACATACGAATAATCATGTTTGAAGATGACAATTTTTAGTTAGGGGTGTATCTCGACTCAATTTTAGCTTGACGCCATTTTATGAGCTTATTTTTATTTAATTTATAATTTAAATAATAATATCCTACTAAATACTAAGAAAACTTAGCTGTGATCAATCGTCCAGCCGATACTCCAAGGGCGAGTTATGAAAGATGCAGATAAATATCTAATAAAACTTTGAAACTATGTTGCATTATATTTAAAAGTAGAATAAATTGAATGTAAATGCCAGAAAGACTATAATTCAAACCAAGATTTTAATTGGGATTATAGCGAGAGCTTGACACGAGGCTAACATGGCGTCGGAAATGGCAGCAATAGCGTGGCGAGGATTTACGAAAAGAGGAGCACAATTGAAATTAATTTATATCGGAAGCAAAATTATTGGGGCGAAACAGAATTGATTTTTTTACATAGTTTCAAATAAATAAGAAATGCAAATAGCCTTGGAGACTCAAACAGCCTCACGTTTTTATCAAAATATTACAAAAAGACATAATTCTCAAAGTGATCAAAAAACGGGAACACGTGGCTGCACATGACTGCTGAACGAATGAAACTTCTTCAGCTGACGGAGGGGTAAAAACCCGGGATTTGCCTAATATATTAAATTAGGCAAACTGCTCTTATCAGATCACTTGATTGAATTACAAAAATGCGTCCGTGACTGATGATATATACTAGGATAGCACTGTGCAGACCATTCAAGAAAATGTTTTGGACCAGTATATCAACAAGTCTAACATCTTGAATTTAAAGAGAGCAAGTCAAATATAGGACAGCCTTCTAAATCAGAAATGCGCAACTCGGGGAAATTTCCTCCGGGAACACATGTTCCGCGTCCCCTACTCTTCCTCTTAGAGAGCGAGAGAGGTGGTAGACGCATGCGCGTGGTAGACGCTTACGTCACAGTGGAAAGATTCTCGCAAGCGTTTACCACCACTCCCGCTCTCTAGGCGAAAGAGTAGGGGACACGGAACATGTGTTCCCGGAGGAAATTTCCCCGAGTTGGCCATGTCTGTTCTAAATGTTCAAAGGCGACTATCTCTAGAACGTTAAAACAAGACGTGCAAATCTATCATATCAGAGAGTCGACTTGATCATCTCGGATAGTCGACTCGATCATCTCAGGTTTCCAGCCTCTCTCTTATAAGAGATTTAAAATTATTAAATTAATTGGAACCTGCAAATTCTAAAAATGTATATAAAATTCATAAATTCTGACAGCATTTTTTATTATTCATGAAGAACGAGGTGCATGAGAAATATGATTTGATATACTGAAGCAGATTCTAAACACTGGAATAATTTAGAAACCGATACAAATGCGCATCACGCATCCCGTTACTCTTATGTATCAATAATGAGTGATGAAATTTTTTGGATGTTTTCAGTCATAAACGACACGGTAGCAACAAATTAATAATCTGAGCGTTGAGTAATACCTTTGTCCTTAATCCCTTGGAAGCATAAAATTCGACGTTGGAAATCCAAAAGAAAAGACTGCATCCACTTTCCACCATGTTCTCTCTTAAGCACTTCATCTCCACGCATGTTCTAAATGTCGAAAAGCAGTTTAAAATTATGAAAAATCTGTTTAGGATCAATACACTGCAAATATGACGCTGAGCGGCTCAACGAGATTTGCTCACTCCGAAAAAGAGATACATGAAACTAAAGGAAGCCAGTTACTGGACGTAGGCTTTTTGTGGCTTACCTGTTGTAAATGGCGGACTTAAAGCAGGGATAAAAAGTACAGAGTTAGAACTTGAAGAATTTTTACGAGCAGAAAAGTTCTGTGAGTGTCGTTGGCTTAAAAATGTACTTGTAGCTGAACAAATTCGTTGAATTTTATTAAATCTGCAGAAGTACTTCGAGCAGGTAGCCAAACAAAATCGAGTTCCAGATTGTAAGAGTTTTAAGATTCCAAAGTAAGATTTAAAGAAGACAGAAAGTGTATTGTCAGTAAAAGAAATTCAATTCAATTATGCAACTGAACATTCTTTGAATAAAACTATAGATGTCACGCCTCTCAAAAGGCTTCAATTTAAAAAGGGCTGTCGCAAATCTCTACAAGCTTTTATCTATTCATAACTTTTGCAAAAAAATTTTAATAATCACATAATTAACCTTAACATTACGTGAAACTCCATATTAGCACTCATGACGAATTTTTTGGAATCCCATAGAAGGGTCTTAAAATGTTATGATATAGATAATTATCGATGATTCTTATTCCCTGGAGTATCTAATGATTATTTCCTTGGCTTTCAACCAAATCTAGTGGATGATAAAAAAATACCATACTCGCGTTACAAAAAAAAAAAAAAAATGTAACCCTCTGTTTCTTCTTGCAGAATTAAGTTCGCAGTTCGACTGTTTGCCTAATGGCCAGCCTATTCCTGGTGTTCCTCGTGGCGAACATTCCTCTTCTTTTTTTGACAAACAACGTTCTCCTGACAAGTATCCCCCTCCTGTCAGATCCAGATCTCCTGCCAGGTCGATGGCTCCTCCTGTATGGCTGCCGTCTCCTGACGGACGTGGATGTGGACTTGAAAAACTTAGATTTATTCGACTTATTTCCCTTACGAATCCGCTCTGGATATTCGAACTTAGAAGATACACTTTTCCTGCCAATAAACTAATTAAAATAGGAATAGGATATAATACCTATAGGCCTATGCCAGCCCAAGAACAAATCATTTTATCAACATCCAATGGTGACGTCTTTGCAATACTGGAGACGTATAATGTTCTTGCTGGAATCTATAAATATGATAATCGTGCTCGCTGTAGAAGACGGGCAAAAATAAACATGGAAAGCGGCACGGTAACCCTACTGACTCCAGAAGAAATGGATAAAGCTCCAGTAGGTGGTCAGCGCTTAATTACGCGGTTTTTTCGAGTAGAGTTTGTTACTCAACTTGTAAATCGCAATCTACCATACAAATAATTCATTTACAAAAAATGCAAAACTGAAATATAATATTGTTCGCGATCTAAAGTCGGATCAAAATATCAAATGTAACACCTAGTTGGAAATAATAACGTAAAGTCAATGTGTTTCTTTGAGTTTTCATTTGACGCCTTAATTAATACTCGCTTGTATGGTGAAAGAAATACCAGGAAACGGAATGCGCGGCTTTTCTGTCAGCCAATATAAAAATGGTAAGAGATCCGATATTTTTCAATGGAAAAGACAATGAACGCATACGCAATTCTAACCAACACATATTCCATCCTAACCAACACGTATGACTTACTAATCTATTTATACGCAATATGGCCAGCCCGCTATCCACTTTTTCAAGATGTGAAACACCCTGCGTAAGCTCGTCTCGTGTGCTGCGACACCTTGTCTACTTCCTCCATTATTATTATTATTATATTTTTTACTTGTGTTCGGGAGAACCCTATTTTGAAAAAAAAGCCTGATGATGTTATAAATTAATTCAATACGCTGTGTGAAACCTTTTGCGATGATTTTGCAGGTACAATATTACGAGCATGGTCTAGTTTGGAGCTCGTCTTTTACCGCTGTTATTCTCACACAGGGGCCGCGAGAGTTAAAGGTGACAGCAGTGGCCTCTAGATGTTTTGATAGAGCTACTATTATGTTGGTTCACCTGTCACCCACAGGTACTCATGACCCGGTACTTCGCTACTAAACATGTTCGCGAAACATGGCAAGCGCTTAGTAAATTTGCTGGTGTCACTGTTTGTTTCGGAACTATATATTCAGCTTGTGCGTTCGTCAGAATTCGCAAATATACACGCTGGAGAGCCCGTCTATAGGGATCCAACAGTTATCCTGGTGAAAAAAATTATAAATGTGATTATCACAGTGATCTGCCAGTGATCAATTGGAAAAAAAGGGATTGATGCGTTTTCATTTTGAGTTTCGTGCAAAGCATTCAGATACCGTGTGCGAGGAAAATGAAGATTTTCGTCTTCGCTTCCGAAATCAAAGACAGAAATATCTGCTTGCAGTTGGAGTCTCAAGTGTCTATGAATGGCTTCTAAAAGAGTGCAATTAACGACAGTTGAAAAAGTGGTACTCGTAGATCTCAATTTCCTAAAAAAAATTTCACATTGTTTACTATTATACTGTCACGGTATAGAATTTTTTATAGAACTTTTTCCTTGGAGATAAAATATCGCATTTAACAACCCGTGGGCATTTATTTCGGTGCACAAATATGCATTATCTCTGATACTTTATCTATAACTGAATATTCGGATTTTTTTACTGAGCCAGGCCCGCCACAAGCGTAAAAAAGACGCTTCACCAAATACAGTATATTCGGCTTTGAACGTTGATTTTAGTACTTGAATATGAGTTTATTATGTAATATACGACAGCCAAGTATGCCGGTGTCTTTTGTATTCAAATTGCTTTAAGTTAGAAGGTGCTTATCTTTTGAAACACTGTTAATCAGGATTTATAAATGTCCAACGGTAACAACGAAATTTCCTACAGGCATAATAATGGTCGGTTTTAGAAATCGCGCTATTAATTTGGCACCCAAGTGGACGGTGTCTTGGGTGCATACATATCGTGACTTAACATTGGCATAATATTCAGGTATATCTATATTTTGTCCCAAAACAGTAAAATCAGACTTTTTGACTTCGAGATTTGTTTTTATTCTCATGGATTCTATTAGGTGAGAATCACCGTCCGAGGAAAAACCAACCACGGCGATTCCTTGCCCTTCTAGTTTTCGTACCGTGTGGTCCCAACGGTTGACAACGTGATGGGTATCAAATATATTATCTGTTACAAAATCTAGAAGGCAAAAACTGGGAGTTCCATTTTGCAATGATTGAGCCATAATAGTGTACGATGAGGAAGCTACAGCGTTGCTGGCAAATTGATTTTCAATTTCTTTGGCGGAAGTTGCTAAAAATGTACAAGGAATAGGCATCCCGTTAGAGCCAAAAGGTAGAACAAACATAACTAATTGATTGGTCTGAGAGTCATATTGCAGACGACCAACAATTCGAGTAGCGCCTTCACTGAAGCCACATAAGGCGTGGAAGATTTCTAATTTTCAAAAATATTGAAGTTGAGAAATGCTCAGAAATTCTGTTTTCCATGATTATCTAATCTGCTTTTAATAATCTTAGGTAATAGAGTCGAATTTTGATACTATTTTTGTACCTTTTATACCAGGAGAAATAGAGCGTTGCTCATAATTTATTTCCAACTCGGGCAAGTTTTTTTGAGATATGTCTTGAGCAGTTGATTCTTCAACGAAATTTGGAGTTTCAGGGTTGGAAACAGTTTCAATTTGTTGTGAAGGACTTCCGGCAACTTCTTTTTCGGTATGAGCTTTGATATGTCCGTGATAATTTGAAAGGGACCATCTTGAAATCGTGTCGAATTTCTTAGTACAAAATAGAGCTGTATGGCAAACGGGACATGCAATAGTGTCTTCTAAAACATCTTCAGATATTTTACCCTTTCTATCCTCTTTTTGATTTGTTTTCTTTGTCACTTCTATTGAAACTTCCATGTCCATCATTCTTCTGAAAGTTTTCTCAGAAAGTGTCTCATTTTGGTCACGTTTCCCTTTTTTATTCGAGGTCGAACTCATCAGATTTTTGAACTTTCGTTTTTCTGCGGTAGCACATAATTCTAATTGCTTTTTCTCTTCTGTAGTTTTTTCTCCCGACTGAATTTTGGCACCGTAGTGATGGAGGGGTTTTGATCTGACATGTTTGACGTGGATGATGAGGAGAAACTTATCACCGTGATTGAATTTGAAATTTTTTGACTGTCGACGCTGTACTCCAAAATAATTTTCCTTATCCTCGACATTTTCGAGTAACTTTTTCATGGTATTTCTTATAAATTCTTCAATGTCGCTAACTGTGCTTTTTTCGATGAAACGAATAGGAAGTGGGTTGTACAAGCCATTTTATTTGCAAATATTTCTTATATGAAGTGATATCATATCAATGAGAACTGAAACACAATACAAAAAAGCAAGCAAAAAGCGAAGTTAAGTCTATATTTAATACTTACTTTAATTTGATTCTAACCAAAGTTTCTATGCTGAAGATGATAGCAAACGGCAGAACTATTCGGGTACCAATTTCTCCAACAAGTTAATCAAATGAATATTTAAAAAATAAGAATTTTACATAACTTTTCAAGGAATGAATGCCAATCATTAGCGAAGCTGTAATATTGTACGACATTTAAGATAAAAATAATAACATTACCTGTATTAAGAATTAAAAAAAAAATATCTTAAAATAGTGCAAAACGAAGAAAAAAATAAAAACCGACTATAAGAGCCCTTTTCAATTGGACTTCCACACATTATCACAAAAGTAAATAAGAATTATTTTAATGTAAGTAAAATAAAATACAGTAGCTTTGCATTCGTAACATTTCCTAATAGGTGATAAGCAGTAAGTTATTTTGAATTTGTCGCTTATTATGCTGTTATGTTTCCGATATTTCGCTGTGAGCGCGCTCAGAGCTCGCTGCGGTGCTCAACCAATTTTAATCATAAAAATAAGAAATAGGAACTGTGGATGATCTTATTGGTCAGATTTGGCGCGAATTTCAAGTGTTGTGAATGATGCCGTAAGTTTAATGAAAAACATTGCTGAATGGTTGCGTTTTTTCGTAATTTGTTGTGAAAGGGTAGCATTCCCATGATTTTTTTTTCTGAACTTCAGGGTATAGATTTTCATCACAACACATCCATAAACACACCCTGGCAGTACCAGTCATTTTCACAAAGCTGGAAATACTCTGTGAATATTTTTGGATCTTATCCTTGAGGCTAAGATCACTATAAGATCATTTCCTTGATTGGTAATGATCACAGATTATTTGCAGCTTGTAATAAATTTTGAGCTTGGAACTGCTCTTCAATTGAAGTGCATACTCTGTTTAAAGGCGATTCTCCTAAAACGTGCAAAGCTTTTTTGACTTCAATACTCTCTTTCTTTTTGATTGGCTGCCCATTTTCGAGAGGTACCTCCGAAGGTTGAATGTTTTCTATGCTTTGATCTAAGTTTCTTTTTTTACTTGACTGCGTAGATATCTGCATACGAAAACCTTTCAAATTTGATGCCAAGGAACGAGCGAGATTGCAGGTTTTTTGTATAAAATTTCATCCATAGCATCATAATATTCCCAAATTGCTCCTCCTGCTGCTACAGTTGTATTTTCTTGGTCCATATACTTTTTGTACATTTTTTGCAGACCTTTCCATTTATTATCGCACTGTGGTCCGGACACTAGATATCCTTTTTCGGAAATTATATTGGCAATTTTTTGCCATAGATGCTTTTGCAATTTAATTCTTTTGCCTCCATCCTCCTTCACAGTCTTATACGTTCCGATTAGTAATTTTATCATCGGACTCGTCCATTGAAATTCTCTGCCTGAAAAATTAAATAAAGTTATTAAAACAAAGTACACAGATTGAAGAGCTCTCTCTTAATAAGACATAGAGATGAAATTGATATTGTATCTTTCTGCTCGGTTTCTTCACTCTCCATGTCGTAACCACCATCTTCTTTTTGAGAACCTGTAATTAAATACGTATTGTTATTTCTCGGAAAATTTAATTTCTGGATTTTTATAAATTTTCGGGAACTTTCTAGTGTCGGAAATTTTATATTGTCAGCAATTTTATAATGTCGAGAATTTTATTTTTCGGTAATTATTTATTCAAGAATTTATCTTTTCGGAAATTTTCAGTTGTCCCTTTTACTTTTTTTTATTTTTTGAAATTTGTAATTCAATTTTTAATAATAGGTTTTGGTGTATAAGTTACAATTTTATTTTAAAAGTTAAAAACCCCCAATTTTTCCGGCACTGGAAAAGTGTATATTTAATTTTTATTTAAATGAAATTAAATTATACTTACGTGTACTTGTAGTGGTCTCGCAGTCGATACAATTTAGTAAATTGTTGATGGGAAAAAGTTTCGTCTGAAAATATCTCATAAATGCCGAGGGAGCAGACGAAAATTTAGAATGATATGGTCGATAGGAGAAGCCGACAGATGGATCTCTAAGGAAATTCTCCATCATGAATTGATTTCCAAGGGATTTCACTTTGACGTCGTTTACCACAATGAATTATCAAATTCTTATAATAATAAGAAAGAATAAGGTCTTAGAATTTTGGGCCTTCCCTCCGATTTCGTCAAAAGTGTCGGTGTTGTGAGTGAGGATATATTGTTTGCAAGTGTGATCAAGTTTCGTCTGCTTCGAATGAGCTCTGACGTCATATTTTCGATATCTCTTCGCCTGGATTACATCGTCCCAAGATTCCACTTTCACGCCGTTTACCGCAAGAAATGATGAAATTCTTATTATAATAAGGAAGAATAAAGCCTTAGGATTTTGGCTCTTCCCTCCGATTTTGTGAAAAGTGTCGGTGTTGTGCATAAAATGTTGTTTTGGCAAGCGTGGCTTCTCCTATCGACCATCTCATTCTAAGTTTTCGTCTGCTCCCTCGGCATTTATGAGATATTTTTAGACGAAACACGTAAGTATAATTTAATTTCATCTGAATAAAAATTAAAATTAAATATACACTTTTCCAGTGCCGGAAAAATTGGGGGTTTGGACTTTGAGAAATTTCAGAGCCAGTCGGCCATTTTCTAAGTCGTTTATCCAACACCTTTAAGCTCAAAATTCCATTCCCCATTTTACTCAACGAAAATTATAGATAAATATTTTTTCGCTCTGTAGCGCTAATCTTTTTATAAATATAAGACTGCATACAGTGCGAAAAAATATTTTAATTTCGATACTTCTTGCATAAAACGAGGAATTCGAAATCTAACTTCAAAATTGAATATTTTCATTTTCTCGCTCTGTACGCATAATTCTGTTTAAAAGTTGATTAATGCTACAGAGGGGAAAACATTCCAAATTTAATATTTGTTGAGTAAAATGAAGAAATCGAATTTTTAGATTAGAAATTGGCTCCAACACCCTTAAAAGTTCTCTAAATTTTGCTTTACCCCGCTGGAAGGAGATGATGGTCTCGCCCCTTTATTCTCATCACTGTTTTTCTGTAGAAATAATTATAAAATATGCCGCTTTGTGATTAATAAAAGTAAAATTTGTGCTACGTTTCTATATTTCTATATCTCTAATTTCGTCAGGACATTTTTTAATTAATAAATCTCCTATTTACCTTCTCCTGCATTGCTGTTTCGAATAAAGACTTCGTTATTATCTAGAAGGAACTCCTCATCCACAAAGTTGTTTTCGATGTTTCCTGTCAAAAGAATTTTATTATTTACGAATAATGAAAGAAAAATAATACATTCTCTGATGAGAATGTAATAAGTGGCTCTGAAGTTTTTAGGTTAATGTAACGTATGTCCACAGTATAACAATATTATATCTTTCATATTACTTACCACTTCCAGAGTCTATTTTACACAATATTTTGTTTTCAGCATTTTTTATTGCGCGATTTTCTTGGTCCAGGATTATGCCTTCGATGTTCATTTTTAATTTGATTGTTACTTAATCAAAACGATCAAAACTGACGCGTAAAAGATGGAAGCCACTTACATTTTTGACATTAATGCGCATTCACAAGACACGATGTTTTAACACATATATATATATATATATAAAATGTTTGAGCACCGCAGCAAGCTCAGAGCGAAATATCGGAAACAACCATAGATTGGCTACATCCGTGTGACGTCATTCTTCGCGGGAAAATTCAAACTACCTAAATTATGCCAATTAAAAAAAAAATAAAAATGGTTTATCGACATGCATTTCAATGTATTAATGTTTCTAAACGGCTTTCATGTATCATTATCAAATAATGATTAATATTAGTTAATGAATTAATTATAATTAACTGCTCCTGCCCATTTCCGACGTGTTTGTATATTTTGAGGTAAGCGAATAAAATATTTATTAGGATGTTTATACTTCTGAGAATCGCATCCAGATACAAAACACTTCTTAGCTAATAATATACCTTTTTGAGGGAATTCGCTGATTTCTAAATCCATTCTTTGTTTATATCCTTGAACCCGCTTGATTCGGCTTTATTTTCGATTTCTCGCTTTAACGGATTTATAGGTTAGTTTGGACAATCAGCTGTCAAGTAGAAAGTCGCGACGGCCGCGAAACCTGATTGGTCCAAATTTTGAAAAGCAACATGGCGGCCAAAGTGGTCTGATTAGTGCTCAGTTGTATATCTTAGTGACGTCACATCTGTTTGAATGTGACCATATAGATTTAAACTAAAAATAATTTTTTTCAGGTATTAGAAACCTAAAAAAAAAATTTATTTTCTCCATAATGTTATTCACTGCTAAAAGTTCCTGAAAATATGTTTATCTCATTTCATGGAACATCCCCATTGCTATTTATTTTTGCATCTATTTGAAAAGAGATATGCGTGTATCACATACTTATATCTCTGTACAATAATTAGAGATTTTCAATGTAATAGAATGAGGGTATAGGTAGCAAATAGTAATAATGAATCTTCAGGTGTTCCGTTGCATATTAAATTTTTAATAATTTATTCTTAATGTGCAGTCAATCTATATTCCTCTTCTTTGGCTTTACATTAAAAAATAAACTGCAATTTCTTTCACAAGGAGTTGAAGTCGATGGTAAGGTAAGCTTGTAAGTTAAGTTTGTCGAAGTGTGATTCGAAAAACAAATACTTTTTTTTCCAAACTGAGCAAGTTTGTGGTGACAAAATTTTGTTCCTTAAACTGATTTATAAAATACAAGTATCTCATAAGGCCAAGCTCGATGCATGTAAAAAGAATAATTATTATATCTAGTCTTAACCAAATTCTTCACTAATACCTTAATTAGTTTTTTAGCAGTTAGAAAAAATGAGGATTCTTTTTACAATGGTCCTGTAATTGGTGGTTGCACTTAATTCTGTTGGTGAATAAAATATGTCTATATTTTTAAAAACATTTTCAAACTTTCCGCAAATAACAATTTATGCGACCTAATCCGCATTAGGGAAGCAATACATTATTTTTGTTTCATTTGTAATAACTATATGACGCAGTAGAAATTGACAGGACAAAGCAAAATATAACCTTGAAAGTATTTACGCGAAAAATGCTTGAGATAAGAAATAACCTTGAACCCGTTGTTACATGAATTTAGAATTGCGCAATATTACTCTGTGACGTCATCAGGAATTGACAGAGCCATACTGAGAGTATCGCTTACACCTTGCGTCCCCTGACGCAAAAAAATGCCACAAAAAATATTTGTTAATAACTTTTTTCGTATTAATTTTACAACTTTTTTTTAAAGAATCGAATTCGTAGATTTTTTTAAAACATTTCAAGTTTAAACACATCGTTCTATCATTATTAGGAGTTTCGATAGCCTGTTCCTATATAAATCATTTTGTAGAGTAAAATTATTATTTAATAATTTTTTTTGGGCTATGAATTGAGAAAGCTTTTAGAAAGATACCTGATTTCTTCAACCCATTTTCATAATTTTTCACGAAGGTGTGAAAATTCACAGTCCACGAACAAAAAAGTAGGTCCGTGAACCACTTTTTTACCTTTACTGTTTCAAATATTTCGAAATAATTTTTTTAGTTACTGTCGTTTTATAGATTATTTATGCAGAATTAAATTATCTTTGGAATAAATTTACCCTTGTTTCGGACCATCCAGGGAAACCACAAAAACAGATTAGTACAGAATTTTAAGGCCTTGATTGTTTGAAGTTTGTGTACAAGCAATATTAAAATTTGTGTTTTGTTTATCTTGATCGATAAACGGAAATTGATTTTTTCAATTGGTTTTGAGTTCAACGTAAGTTAGCGAATCTTAATATTTCAATTTGTATTTTGAAAGAAGAGTAATTTTAGGCAAAGAACTTTAGGTTTCATTTACTAGGTGATACTAGGTTGGTAATTTGGTATAGCTGAATCCATTGTTTGTCCATAATGCTGTCAGTAAGGAATCCTTGTCATTTCAACTAGATTTAGTTTAACTAGGGCTAAATGTTGATTTTTAAGAAACAAATTGTTGAGTGTACATAGCTTTGTTTCAAGACAAATAATTTTTAATTCATGTAGCAGGAATGTTTTCGGTGAGGCTAGACACTTCGTTTAAAAAAAAGCTCGTATTAGTTGTCTAGATTTTTTGGATGAATTACAAATTTAGTGATTAAAATATATAAATAGCAAGTATACAAATTCTCATCGGATACAATTAAAACGTTTTCATTTTTACCTTCTGGCAATTTACATAATAAGTTATGAAAATGTCTGTCTTCTTTCACGCTTTAGAAGAATTATGAACAACAAACGGAGATGGCCTAATTGGGAACCATTTTTTCATCACTTCTCAATGTTTGGAGAAGTCAATTTACACAAGCAATATAATTCTTTCCTAGATTGGCGACATATTTGCATTTTTTAAGTGTTGGTAATTGATTTATGTTTGGTGAATATATTCCACGTGAACTGCTACGATGTATCTCCATAATTCACAATACAAATAATTCAGATATGACTCATATGTGGAGGAAAGATTTTGTGTTAATAAAGGTTAATTTACTTATTATCCCCAGCAGTCTTACAAAATATGGCCAATTGGTTAATAATTTTATGGAGCAAATGTACAAACGAATATGGATTTAGTGTCCGTTTTGGGGCTGACCTTGACATTAAATCCAGATTCTCGGAACCGAAACAGTCAGGGGCGTATGAACCGTTTCCTGCAAATTTGACTGCGTGGTAAAAACTGTTTTGAAAATTATTTTTCTAATACGGAGACAAGGGTAAACAAAATATTTAACGGAAATGAGGAAGAAAGTTTGCTGCTACACGTTAAAATAAATATTTTTTCTGCTTACGTACTCAAAACGTTTGCGGGCCGTTGAGCATCTCGTTTAAAATGAGAGCTTCGTCTTCAATAAACGGTCCAGATACTCTGTCGCTCGCTTAATTTAACCATTCAGAGACAGCAGCATCCAAAAGACACAAATTTTTTCACCAAAGTACCTTGCAAGATAGTTCAAGTGGGAAGCACGCACTTTTGCGTAGCGCATACTGCGCATAACGCAGTTTTAGAACGAGTTATATGAAGAAGTTATTGAACTGAAAATCAGTTACTTTTATGAATATAAAATTAACCGTCCACGAAAAACACAGTTTTCACAAGTATCACGTAAACACTTGACAGTTTGACATTACAAAAGGCTGCAGTGGGATTCCGATGCTTGAAGTCGATTGGACCTCTCTTTCTATCATGTCAGATAGACAGAGATGATTCGATTGCGTTCCAATGACAGGTCTTATTTATCATTTCGAAACAATTATACTCTCTCTCTGTCTATCAAATTCTTCTTTGTTTTCTTTGTCGTAATCGTAGAGCCTATTAGGTAGCTACGACAGCGGCACCAATTAAGAAGAAATTTGTATTTTAATTAAATATTAACAATAAATATTATAGTAAATAATTAATTTTAACCGGTAGTATAAGATTTTTGAATAAAATGAATTGATATACACTGCTCTTTTCCATTAACATTGCTCCAATAACTTCGAGATACCCAATACTTCACGTGTCAGATGGCGCTGTTGTCAATGTCAGAGACAAGCTCATTTGATCGCATGAAATAATCCGATCAGTCCCATCGGCTTCAGTTGAGTGAACTGTCGCAACGTCATGACGCAGTTAGATAGGTAGGCCGTTAGGTTGCAGCGCCTTACTTCAACGCTCCTGTTTTGTCACGCCTGCGTAAACACCATATTAACACCGTCAACTTGATATTAACAGACGATTTACCTTTAGAGCCCCTAATTAAATCAAAGTTTGGGAAAGCAAAGCTCCTTTCCCAAAAATTATATCATTTCTGCATTTTTAGTGATTAATTCTAATCCGAATAAGTTCAACCGACCCGAATATAAGTTATAGTATTGATGTTATTTTGTCGACCAGGGTAATTAATTAATTTATGATGTTAGATATTGTTAGATATTGTGCGGTATAAGCGGTTTGTACGCTGACATAATAATTCAAGTGTTTAAAAAAATAACTTGATCCTGTGTAATGGATTCAATGTTATGAGTTTGCCTCATGTCAACACTCGTAAACCTTGTAATTTTCTAAAGATCTGATGTGGTAAGATTGAATTTGAATGGCTAAGTTTTGAATAGGTCCTGCGTCGACGGACGAATCGTTTTAATGTAACACCTTAATCAAGGATTTTACGGCCATTAGACAAAAAAGAATTTAAGACCAATTTATGTGAGAATCAATACTGTAAATTATATTCGGATTCGGTGAACTTATTCAGATTAGAAATAATCACCAAAAATGCAGAGGTTACAAAGATGTAGACCCGTGTCATCCTGTGGATATAGGAGAAACGAGAAACTTTCTCCTGTGGCCTCAGTGGCGTAATTGGTCGACACTCCCATTCGTGAATAGTCGCGTTCCCGGTTCATATCTGGGCCGTGGCAGATTTTTTCTCGTTTCTCCAGAAAATTATTTGACCAGTAATCGGTAAAATCTAACATCATAAATTTATCTATTAATTACCCTGGTCGACAAAATAACATCAATACTCTCAACATTATAAAGGCCCACTAAATTGATTGAGCGTCTCGGCGCGGGCTTCGATGGTCTTCGAGTCCTTGTGACGTCACGCGTACGCACATCAGCTGAAAGAAAAAAATTGCGTTAATCGTAGATATCAAAATTCTAGACTTCCTTCTCATAACAATATCTTGACCTAATTTACCATTAATTGTTTTTTTTTTTCTAATCATAAATAAAAGTTTTTCTTTTCTAACACAGAAATGATTTGTGTTTCAAAATATTCTGTGCATTAGACTAGACCACCATAAGCATACGTTTTTAGGGTCGCTGAATCTGAATTTTGGGTCTGTTTGACCTCATCAGGTCAGAATCAATGTCATTCCAAGGTCAAATTGGGGAAAAAACGTTTGAGCGGAGAAAGACGCAACTCTTATACGTGTTTGGGTTCGCTCAATCTGAAATCGGGGTCTGGTTGACTCCGTCGGGTCAGGATCAAGGTCTTTCCAAGGTCAAATTGAGAACAAAACGTTTAAGCGGAGAAAACCATGATTATTATACATTTTTGTGGTCGTTGAATCTGAATCCGGGGTCTGTTTAACTCTATTAGGCCACGGTGAAGGTCAATTCAAGGTCAAATTTTTTTACCAAATGGAAACTAAGATTCAAGATTTTATGATAAGAATTAAGATTCCTACTGATGTCCCCATGGTCATGGTTCATATTCATACGGAAACTATGTTTACATTTATAGAAGAGAGAAAGAATAATTATGATAACACATCTCTTTCGTGTACAACTATGAAACATTCTACACATATTACTATGGGAATTTTGAAATAGTTTATAAAGGAAGCAATAAATCATCACGATTTGTCTAATTATATAAAGGTTTAGTACATAACAATTATGTAAATTAGAAAATTTATTATTTATATTATTTAGTACGTATGCATTCATGTTGATCGATTCTATGTTTATACAAGTTTTTTTTTCTAAGTCAAAAATTATGCCCATAACATTTTGTAAATGGTTCAAAAACTTTCCAGTTAAGATACAGAGTATTGTCGAAAAGCGATTTGAAAAAAAGACACTTTTTTCAAAATGTGCTAGGTGGGGTGACCAAAATTTTTTCCTTAAACTGATTTATAAAATCCAGATATCTCACAAGGCCAAGCTTGATGCATATCAAATCAAACAGGTTGAACAACCACCACAGGGACCCACTGGGAGTAACTGCCATAAAAATGACACGGGATATCAGTAGAACCGCGTTAAATCACACCTATGGCCACATCTTACGACTGTGACATAGGTGGTCGCATATGTATATGTATATATACTATAGTAAAGGAGCAGAATGATCATTATTTCCGCTCTCAACCCAATTTTGTATTAATACAATTATCAGTTTTTCAGCAGTTAGAAAATATGAGGATCCTCTTTACTCTGGTCCTATCTTTGGTGTTTGTACTTAATTCTATTGGTGAATATAATATATTTATATTTTTATAAACATTTTTGAGCTTTTCGCAGATAACCATTTGTTCGAAGTAATCCGCAATTGATTTCACTCAGAAAAGAAATACGCACGCTATACGCGTGATTATTATTTTTATTGTCGCAGGGTTAACATTACGTAAAATCCCTTAATACTATCCTTAGCGATACTCTTACTGTTATTCGTAATGGTAACTTATTTACCACTGAATGTACAGGAAAGATACTAGCTCCAGAAAGTATGGGAATTTTCACTATAATATAGCCTTTAATGATAAAATTTCGATTATTGCCAGTATAACGGACAGAGAATACGGATTAGCAGATCGTTGCCTCAGTGATAGGATGGGATAGCCTTTTCAGGAAAATTGATAAGCTACGAAAAACTCTTGCACGTGATAAAAGAAGCAGGAGGTCATGTCTAAAATGACGTGCAATGTCCATTAAAAAGTTAATTGTGGGGAGTAGATGAAAACTTTACAATTATCGGTAGCAAATGAAAATAACCATACTTTAAGATGACAATTTGTAGTGGGTAATTTATTAGAACGTAATTTTAGCTTGACGCCATTTTGTGAGCTTATTTAATTACCAAAAATTTATGATTTAAATCATAATATCTTACAAAATACTAAATAACCTAAGCCACGCTCAATCGTCCAGCCCATATTCTAAGGGTGAGTTACGAAAGATCGAATTTTGACGATAGCGTGGCGAGGATTTACGAAAAGAGGATCACAATTTAAATTAATTTATATCGGAAGTAAGATTCACGGGGGGGGGGGGGGATAGAATTGATGTTTTCACAAAGTTTTAAATAAATAAGAAATTCGAATAGCCTTGGGAGACTCTAGAAGTCAAACTGATCAAAAAAGAAGAACTCGGGAATTCGCAAGGATTTCGAGCTTCGCAACAGGTACGAAGCTGGCCTTACCTGAACCTTATACTTGACTTCACTGATTTTAGAGGGTGATTACTTTGAGAGATTTTAATTATGTAATTTGTATGAAGTCGCGACTGAATCGTTCCGGCACGTGCCAACTGAGCGAAAAAGAGCTCTACTTGACGATTGTCGAACGCTTCGCTTCCAATGGCTTTCGCTGATTGACTGCTTCCACTGCTCTGCCCTGAGATTTGTGAATTTTCTCGGCTTCTCCAATGCCGCTACGTCACGTGGGAAGAGAGTGCAAGGACTGCTTCTATGAGAAAGCATCCGAAAGCATTTCCGGTAATGAGGAAACTCTCTGCACGGAGAAAAATGTAAGGTCAGTCTAAGCATACAGATCTTCAGACTGACTAAGTTTGCGGGTCAAATATAGGACAGCCTTCCAGATCGTTAAAGCGTTTATCTCTAGAAGGATAAAACAAGACGTTCGAAGCGATTATATCAGAGAGTCGAATTGATGATCTCGGATGGTCGACTCGCTCATCTCAGAGGGCCGACCTGACCATCATAGAGGGTCTATTTGGTTGTTTATACAAAATTCTGAAAGTCTGAGAGCACTTTTTATGCGGCGTCACTGCACTAAATTGAAAGCAGTTCAAACTTATTTAAAATCTATTTAAAATCAATACACAGCAAATATGACGCTGAAAGGCTCAACGACATTGACTCACTCCGAACACTCATTCCGTAAATGGTCTTGCCCTTTTAATTTTCACTCCCTTAATTGACGCGGAAAGGCTGACTCTCAGCGACGTTCAATCTGATCACTGGCACCGACAACAGCCAAGCAAAGTCTACCAGACCTGGTCCAGCTGGCTTGAAGGCGACAGTTTCATTTCTGAAAATAATTTTAAGATTCTTAAAAGTGACCTTAAAAAATGCCCTTAATATTATGTGAAACGCCTAATTGGCTGTTATAAGCAGTTATAAGGGATTCTTTGGGTCTTCATAGGAGGGTTTTAAAATGTTATAATATAGATACTTATGGCCGAGTCTTATTCCCCGGAGTATCTTAAATAGAAACGTGTACTATGAGTTACATTGGTACTATTTTGTCACGTTTGAATCACACAATAAGAAGAATTTGCTTCTTTCCGTTAATATTGGCCGATTTTGCTTAAATATAATGATCATTTTCTTGGTATTCATTTGAAATTAGGGGATGAGAATAAAAAGGCCATACATGTATTGCATACAAATTTGACCCTCTCTTTCTTTTTTCAGAATTAAGTTCGCAATTTGAATGTTTACCCAATGGCGAACCAATTCCTGGTGTTCCTCGTGGCGTACCTTCTTCTTCTTTTGACAGGCGAAATTCTCCTGACAGGTCGCCTCCTCCTGTCATATGGAGGTCCAGGTCTCCTCCTGTCAATTACATGGAACCTTCTGCCAGGTCAATGGCTCTTCCTGCCCGGTCCCTAACACCTCCTGTATTGCTGCCTTCTCCTAACGGACATGGATACGGACTGGAACAACTAAGATTTATTAGGCTTATTTCCCGTACGAATCCGCCCCGGATATTCCAACTACGAAAATACGCTTTTCCTGGCAATGTACAAATTAAAATAAAAACAGGAAGGAATACGTATGGGCATATACCAGCCCAAGAACAAATTGTTTTATCAACATTGGATGGTGACGTCTTTGCAATAGTGGAGAATTATAACGTTCTTGTTGGAATATATATATGGCATCCCCGTACTCGCGCTAGTAGACGGGCAAAAATAAACATGGAAAGCGAAGCGGTTACCCTATTGACCCAAGAAGAAATTAAAAAAACTCCAGTAGGTCCCCAACGCTTAATTACGCTGTTGTTTCGAATAGAGTTGGTTACTCACGTGTAAACCGCAATCCTCCACACAAATAGTTATGTAAAACAATGCAAAACTAAAATATAATATTGTTCGTAATCCAAAGTCGGATTAATATGTTACGTCTAACTCCTAGTTCAAAATAATAATTCAAACTCTATGTGTTTCTTGGAGTTTCTATCAGACTTATTGATAAATACTCGTTTGTATAGTGAAAGTAAATCTATTATCGTACGTAATTTAAAGATTTTTAAATAGCGGATCCTCTTCTTTCGGCCGCAGGGCCGAAAGAGGAAGATGTGCCTTTAGTAGCATAGCGATAAAGGGCTGTACCCTAACGTCAAAGGTACCACATTCTTCTCAATTGTTTCTATTCGTGTCTAATAGGTATACCTTCGTAAAGTTAAAACGTGGTCTCTCATAGTACCCTTCAACTTTTCCCGAAACGAATTCACTTTATTCTTGCTGTTTGCCGATGAGTGCAATTGTCATATTGTAACATCTAGTTTCACATAAATATATAAGCGTGATTTCTCCACATTTTATTACCAGAAGACCTCATTGCTCTTTACAAGAGTCATACTTGTTCTCATCAGTATATCTTCTCAATTCTTAAAGCAATATGATGGCTCCTCATGACGTTCAGATTCCGGAGAATCTGAAATGTATTTCTTGCCACAAGTTCGTCAAAATAGTATCTGGCAAAAGGAAAGTAGTTTAAACTAAAAACGGAGCGATTCCTTTTTTTCTCGCTCTAGACAAACAAATCGCCATCAACGACGTCCTGTGTGGACGCTGTCGTGTTCTGATTCACAAACGCAGGAAGTTGAAAGACGGAAGCAAGGCTCCTGATATAGATTCTGCGAGAGACTTTCCGTCAGATTCTGATGCCGAAAATGTTCTATCAGAATTGGATACAGAAGACCCGATGTTTTATGCACCTTTAAGGTGTAAAACGCTGAACTACGAAGAATATGTTCATATGAAAATCGCAAGAACGGTTTCGAGACGTACTCGAACTTCACAGAGCTTAAGGTTTCGGAGTTGTCAGTTTTATTAGAAGGTCTAAGGGTCGAATGTGAATTCACAATTCTTGACAGAGTATTCTCAAATTATAGTGCACAGCAGCAAATTCAATCGTTCTCTAATTTGTTAATCTATTCCTGTTATTTGGCTTCACATTCGAAAATGAACTCCAATTTCTTTCACGAGGAGCTGAAGTCGACGGTGAGTTAAGCAAGATAACTGCTAACTTTGTCAATTCTCTTTCTGCAAAATAGATTAGCCACCATACGTTAGGATGAGTATTTTGTACTGCCTCGCAGTACACGTCTGAAGACCAGACTGACATTTGTTATGGATACTGGCCCAAATGCGCCTATATCTTAGTCACATTTAATCTTATTTGTTCAGCATAGTTTCAACTTAAGTCAACAGATTTATGCAGCTCTTCTGCGTGCAAAGAGTTACTATCCAACCTTGGATTAAGGATGTTGGTTAAATCCGACTTTGAATTTTTTTAACGGGTACGGCACTGACTCAATATATATTTTTTTCATGCACTTGACAATGAAAGAAAGAAAACTTACCAAACATCCGGGGATTCTCGTGATCCTCGGGTCAATAAAATTTAGAAAGATGAACCCTGTTGCTAAGGAAATCATTATTTTGACGGAAAATAATTATTTTCCTGAAGGCAGAAATCTGCGGATAGCAGACAACAAGATTTTGACGATGAAAACCGTTCGCAAATTTATTTTGCACTCACAATTCTGATATCATAGAAGCATTCTCATTTGCGAAAGACGTCGATAAATGGAGAAAAACGAGAGAAAATTGGCACGCCCTGTGCGTGTGTGAAGACCATGAGACTGTAGTTGTAAAGATCAAAGCAAACCAATCATGCAGGCGTGCTGTTAAATTCACGCTTCGAATAACATGTTGTCACGCACGCATCGGGGCTCCCTTCCTTAACAAGCGCGAGTCGAGACTTCGAGTCTCAGCTAAAGATAATGGAGTTTTCAATTGGGATACCATCCGCAAATGCACCAATTTTATAGAAAAACCAATTTATGATTGTATGTTTTGCAAATGTACCAAGTTTGAAATTATAACTGGATTCTTTGCAAATTTATTTCACCAAAATTTAGGTTCACCATCATCAAGTCGTGGGTCTTCGGATACACGCTTTCACCCGAGATTGCTTCTATGATGTTAGAATTGTGAGTAGAAAAATTAATTTGCGAACGGTTCTAGCCGTTCAAATCCTGTCGTATACTATGGGATCGTCCATATATTACGTAAGAGGTTTTTCTTTTGTTTATATCGTTGTGTCCTTTTCAACTTCACATCAATTTTATTCTCGTCTTTATTTAAACAAAAGAAAAATGTCTTACGTAATATATGGACGATCCCCTGACGGGGAATGATTATTTTTCGTCCAAATAATGATTTCATCAGCAAAAGGGTTCATCTATCTAAATTTTATTGATAAGAAGATCACGCAAAACCCCGGATATTTGGCAAGTTTTGTAACAAGGCCAAATTGTAACCCAGAAAGTTATTATTTGATTTAACCATTATTCAAAAACTGGTCCCCTCCGCTGCGTAGCACGATACTCCAAGGGCATATTTTAATTTAAATTCAAGACTTTAGGATTAATTTGGCGTCGTTATTTTGTTTTGCTATCACCTAGTCTCGACCTTCAATCAACGGGGGACATTAAGGAATTTTGGAACTCTGAAGTTCACCAGAGAACCGAGATTCGCTTGATGCCGTCGTTATTCAAGAATTGAGATTCTCGTTTTGAATCTAGTTCCCACCTTGCCGCTTTCTGTTTCCAATAGTTCCGGAATCTGGCTGGAAACCTTGGATTCCTCCAGAGGCAGGGATGCTTTCGGATCCTCGTCCCGCGATCGGATACGAATCACGTCTGGTTGTCCCCGATTTTTTGCGTTATGTTTTGCCAAATGCGGGCAACTCTGGTGTCAGAGAGGACAAGCAACCAATCAGCGTCGACTTGTAGGGATTCAACCCATAGATGACAGATGATAGATGACACGCTCGGCTACCTACAAACCACGTTCTCACTCGTTCAGCAGCTATGGAGCGAGCCCTACGTTCACGTGAACTGAACTTCGTTTTTGTTTAGTCATAGTATTGTTGAAAGTAGAATCAATTTTTCTTTCGTTCGAGGTAAGGTCCGCTTTACTCACCAGGAGGTTTGGGATCCTCGCGGATCCTCATGTCCTCCTCGATGGGAATCAGTCCCTTGTTTGATATAATGCTGTCGTATAATGCTTTTGCGTTTTGTTTAAGAGCACGAGGAGCCTCTCGAGACTCCAGGGCCACCGGCATGTTCTTTAGTCTGCACTGAACGTGTTTTTTTGTTGTGAAAGAATCAGTAATCCCTTCCGTTTTTTTTCTCGCCACGCGGCAAATAATGTGTGTGATGCTTAGTGGATATCGCCGGCGCAATTTGAGGGCTCCCGACGCCATGTTGGCCTCGTGGCAGGTGTTAATTCTCGCGCCGCGATTTTAACTAGTTTCTCGCTTTAATTCAGTTTTTCTTCTTATTTACCGGTCTGATCAATTATATGACCGGATATCAATTTAATTTTGTTTCTGCGTAGTTCCTTGGAGTATCGGCTGAACGGTTTAGCACTACCTAGTTCTAGTTCTTTTCCGTTATCTGTAGGCTATGAAATTGTTCATCATGAAATTGTTGTCGGGAATTAACTTTTGTTTAGTTGAATAATACATTCAATTTGCGTTTAATTAAGTTACCGAGTCAAATCGGCCACTTTTCGTTTGCTATCTCTTTGGCAGTTCAGGTGTGGCCATGAGCTATCGATGCCTATAATTTGCTGCAGATCCTCTTCCCCCGTTCTGAAATGTGGATTTTTCCCCGCATGGCCCCGCCTGCCTGACCATACAACTTTTCACACCGAGTAGTTTACCCCTTTTTTTTACTTCCTTAAAATGAAATTGTAAACGCCAATTTATCTTACCTCTGCCTTCTTATTTACGCGATCAACAACAAATTAAAGAAATGTTTATTTGAGTTATAGGAATTTTTTAGATAACGGGTGTGGCCTAGTAGAAGTAAGTTTCATCGGAAAAAGGTTTTTTAACAAAATCATTCTTTAACTTAGAAAAATATGCTATAGATATTATTATATCCGGCCGTACACAATCTTTAAAAATGAATGGAGGAGATGGAAAGGGGCTACATGGTAGGGGATGCAGGACAAAATTGTCACCAATCGTGCCACTATAATTCGTCCGGCTGACCGTACGAATAGGAACTTCAGAAAAAGGAACTTGCATAAACTTAGAATAAATCAAAATTAATGCACTTCAAGAAGATAAACAATTGATTTTCTAACTAAATTATTTGTTATAAACAAATTTTGTATATAATTCTACAAACCTGAGATAAACAAATACACAGAATTCCATGTATATATACCAATTCTTAGAAAATAGTTGAAAAATATCACGATCGAAGACTCAGTTGCAGAATAGTTACTGACAAAATGCATGTATATAACGAACGCAGTAATTTGATTTAAAACAATTATTCGCCTGTGAAAAATCGTTACGTATTAGAAATTGTCCAATAAATTAATTTATGAAAAGAGTAGTTATTTATTTATGTCATTTTTCACCGCTAGGTCAAACTTTTATAACAAATTGCAGAAATTTACACTAAGCAACACTTTTTTCCTGTTGCAGAATCAGTTTTCAAAATGAAATAAATTAGAATTCAAAGCCTACAAGATTAGAGAATCTACTTGCTTGAGTTGGAAAAGGCCTGGCGTGACTATTTGTAAATAAAATGAACTTTTTCTTAGTTGGAACGGACAGGAACAATTTTCAACATTAATCTGAAATATATTAATTTTTCATGTTTAAAAATGAACATTTACAAACTCGAAACGTTAAAAATTGAATAATTTCTTACGTTAAGTGCTTAAAATTGTACAATATCAAATCAGGAGCCTTTAATATCAAGAAATTTAAAATTCTTCTGTATATTTCTACTAAAAATTAATGAAATTTAAATTCCAAGAGCTCAAAATTGAATTATTCTAGAAACGATCTAAACGAAATAATTTCAAATAGGACATATCCCAACGATTCTAAACTTCCTGTAAACACTGAGAAAAATGGATTATACGAACTGGATAATAGAATTAAAGAATAATACACCGTATAGAAAAGAATATTAGCGCGTATAATCTATAATATTTTTCTAATATATGAAGATGTTACCAAATATAATCTCTAGATGTTAAATTCTTATAATCTTCAGGTATTAAATTGTAACATCTCAGATTTAAAAATATCCTGGCGTCTGTGTAGTCTCAGATGGTACGTCGCATCGTGGCGTGTGTCATATGCATCCGTTCGCACTAAAACAAGTAATAAATAAGTTATAAAATGACTATTGGTGCTAAATCACACGTGATTTAGATTTAGAAAATGGGTAAGTTTATATTTCTTTTCATTACACATCACTGCCACTTGTACAAGTGCAGAAACTTAGCCTCCTTTACTTTCGTTTTTGTAGTCTCATGATAGCCACTTTCCTTCTTATTGTGTGTTTAGAAAATTGAAATTTGTTTCCAGTTCTACTTCCGAGCTCGTCTATCAAAATTTGGTATAGGTTTATAAATACGTTTGCAAAAATTATTATATATATTTGAGGTTATCTAATGGACCAGGATTCTAATATGGATATTAGATTTTAAAATCTTGGATTATAGATTTCAAAATCTTGGATTATAGATTTTAAAATCTTGGATTATAGATTTTATTTTCTCAGATTATAAAGTGTAATAATCCAAGATATTATCCTGTAATATCTATTTCTTAATATCTATAGATTTTAGTTCTAATAATCTGGATCGCTGTCCCATAGTTAATAGTCCAAGATTATATCTGGTAACATATTTTGTATTACCGGGTATAATCCATTTTTCTCTGTGAAGGTGGGTAATTTTTTAATTGAGCGTTTTAGTTTTAAATTTACAATTGTTTAATCTGCTATTTATATGTTTCATTTATAAATTCTTCAATGAAAAATTGTTAGTTTCAGGTATTGAAACTGTTCAACTATGCAGGGTTTAGTCAGTTGTGCGAACACTACAAATTCTACAAATTTGTAGCGTTTTTACTTACATTGAAAAACTGATACTGAAGCTTCAAATTGTAGCGTATGAAAATAAAAATTTGAAATTTTAATCAATAACACTTAAAGAAATTGTTCAGCTGTTATTTCAATTTCAAATAGTTTCATTTAGAACAGTGTAAGATGTTCAGTCCAAAAGCAAGTTTAAAGGTGTACCAAAATGTAAAAAATAAATGGAAAACTTTTTTTTTTAATTGAAAAATGTCAGGGTTATAATCGTTTTTCAGCATATTCACCAGCCCGATCCAAACATGTTTGCTGAATGAATTTTGAGTGCTGAAAGCAAAGTAGAAATCACTGGGTGCCAAGCCTGAAGAGTACGGTGGGTGGCCGAAAATGTCGCATCCAAAATCAGTCAACAAATCTTGGGTCATTCTTGCTGCATACAG
>CAKNYM010053140.1:965406-992679 GCA_932195095.1 Andricus curvator | reverse complement strand
AGCACTTAGATGTCTTGGGTTATTCTTGCTGCATGCAGTCTTGCATTAAGTACAGTATTAGTCTTTTCGTGAGGAGACGGGAACGCTTTAATGCTGATCGATATTGTCATCTTCTCCGCAGTTCATAAATTTTCCCTAAATGACGGTTTTAAACTTTGCCTTCTGTCGATTTGGTTTTCCAAGCACAAGATTTAAAGAAAAAAGTGAAAAGTGCTGATGCAATATGCGCTTCATGCAGTTGAAGAACATACATAATCAATTTCCAAAATAACTTATTTGTTATCAGCAAATTTGATATATGATTCCACAAATCTGAGATTATTCTTATTCCTTTAGTGCATATGCAATAATTTTGATCGATTCTATATTTATACAAGTTATTTTTTATCATTCAAAAAGTAATGTCAACGTAATTCCCCAAATGATTAAAAAAATTTCCAGTTACGATTCAGATTTTTGTCGGAGCGCGATTCGATGAAATCGCTTTGTTTTTACCAAATTAAGCTTATTTGACGTCACCAACTTTTTTTCTTGAACTGATTTATAAAATACAAATATCTCACAAGCACAAGCTCCAAGGATATATTATCCACGAGATAACCACTATAGTAATAAAATAATACGGATTAGAATAACCACTAGCTACACTCCTAACCAAATTCTTCATTAATGAATTATTCATATTTTTAAAAACATTTTTAGGCATTTAAAATTAAAATATAAAATTAATATATAATATTTTTGTATAGGAAATCAAACGGTTGCTTTCTCTTATACCGAGAAACTTCACTGAAAGTAATTTCCTGTGAAAATTTTTCTAGATGCTTTATATGATTATTATTCAATATGCTTAAAAAATGTACCATAATTCTTCAGTTACATCATTAATAAGAGTAAAAATTATTTTAGCTGATCAGCCAGGCAACAATAAACAAATTGCGTCAAATTTTTTGGCGTGCTCTTTCTCAAAATTCAATTTTACTCCAGTCGTTTTACTACTTGTAATTTCTATAATTATCCATTGTTAGGATTTTCCCAACTTTTTTCTTCTTCTACAAGGATTTTGAATTTTTTTTTAAATATAATTTCTAAATGAATGTAATTTACAATTATATTATTAGGAATAATTTTGAATTATGAATATTATTATTGTTCATTCAAAATAAACGTCATTCGACCAAGTTCATTTCAAATCGGGCGAAATTTCAAGAAAAGTCTAGGTCATGGTGTCAGATTGATTTAGTATTTGAATACATCATTCTATGGTGAAAGTAACGGAATAAGTATTTTACAGCGTGGCCAAATTGTTTTTTTTTTAATGTTACAATCCTTCAAAGATCACATGCTTATTCTCAAAAATTGATAGTTTTTTTTGTATTGCAGTATTTTCCGAACAAAGTTAGTTATTCGAGATTTTTTTGTTCGACGTGGGACTTCTTGATTTCTCAATGCAAAAATAAAAAAATCGTTTAAACCAAAAAATGACAAAATTGTAGCTATTTTTATAAAATTCTTGAAAAAGGGATTTTCTCAAAAATCCTACTCCATGGGTACAGGAAGGCACCCCTGAGACTAGTCACAGAAATAATGTCCGTCAAATCCCTACCCCCTTCCACCGTCTCGCGGGGTCGGGCAAGCACCCCTTTGACTGATCACAAAAATAATGTTGGTCAAACTCTACCCCATTCCAACATTTCGTGGGGGTTTTTTTGTGGGCCCTGAACAGGGTCTGACTCTCGTATTTGGACTTATTATTAGTTCTTGAAGCTTTCATAATTTATAAAGCTTCATTTAGGATTTTTCGCAATTTTATTACTTATAGTTGTCTTATTATAGTTGTCTTGCTTATAATTGCTTGGTTCACGTAAACAAAGTTTTTCCTTGAAAATGAATTATGAAGTATAAATATCTCACAAGGACAAGCTCGAGGCGTATTTAATTTATAAGATAACGAATATAGCAAAAAAATAATATGGAGCAAAATAATCATTGGTGACACTCTTCACCAAATCTTTCATCAATACATGAAACGATTTTTCATCAGTTTGGAAAAAATGAGAATCCTTTTTACTCTGGTCCTATCATTGGTGGTTATCCTCAATTATATTGGTGAATATAATAATATAATAATATATCTATATTTTTCAAATCATTTTTAGGCTTTCAGCAAATAAAAATTTGTCAAAAGTAATCCGCATTGTTTCATAAGAAGAAAACAAGCACGAGCGCTATTTGTTTGCTTTGTTTTGAGCAATTTTGAAATTAAAATATAAAATGAATATTATTACGAAATTTTTGTATTTCATAGTATCTATTATCTAAGATAATAGATAAGAAAAGCAAGGACAATTTGCATGCTGATGAATGAAAATTGATATCTCTTTAGAAATAATATATAATATTTTTGTGTAGATAGTTAAACCATTGCTTTTTTTGATACCGAGAAGCGTTCAAAAAGTAATTTTAAAAATCTATGAGAAAAAAAGTTGTACATGAAATCAGATTTTAAAATGAAACTTTTATGATCTTCATCACTTCAATTATAGAATATCAAAGTCCCAAGAAAAATTTGTTTTAAATTAATTATATGATTATTGTTCAACGTACTTTAAAAAGGAAAAAATCAATTGTTCAGTTACAATAGAAATCAAAGTGGAAATTATTTCTGCTTATGAGCTTGGCAACAATTGACAAATTACTTCAAATTCATTGCCGTGCTCTTTCTCAAGATATCTTTCTACTCCAGACGTGTTGCCATTTTTCTTTTGTTTAAATAAAGACGAGAATAAAATTGATGTGAAGTTCAAAAGGACACAATGATATAAACAAAAGAAAAACGTCTTACGTAATATATGGACGATCCCACTGGAAATTTTCATGACAATTTGCTTTATGAATATAATTTTATACTTATACATGGAAAAAATTGACTTTCTTATAGAATTTTCTGTTAAAATTATGAAAACTGTTTCGATGTGAAGGCACACTTGTCAGGTAATTGTACCTGAAATTGTACTATTTCCAGACCTGGAGCTTTCCAGTTACTAGCCCTTTTCAAAAGCGCTGAAACATCTGAATCTGTGATGTTAGCCAGCTCCATTTCAGAATTATTGCCTGCTCTTGCTTTCTCTACTTCGAACCACGCAGCGTCTAAATTGCTTCTGTTCGTTTTTCCATAACACCCGACCCAACGTTCTGACGGCTGACACAGTTGCACAATACGCAAGAATTTGCACCTCTAACGCAGTTAGTTTTGCGTTAAAATGAGTAGGTAAAACCTTACTGTTCAGGTGTGCTATTGGTACACCCAGATCCTTTGTGATGTACATCTTGGGCAAAGAATGCCATTATGTTTTGCTGTGATTTCGCTGGTAACGTCGCCGTTAATTATGTCCGGATTAGGTTCTAGTAGATCTGGTACTTGATGTTTAATATATCTAGTACCTATGCTTTCAGCTATGATCAGGTCTTCGTTCTCCACATATTTTAGAGTGACTTCATCAATAGGAAGTTGCTATTCAACTTCCATTTTTATGGCAGCTATTTCCACATCCGAAAGCAATCTGTTTATAGATATTGAGCGTTTTGGTCTGCTATATTCTGCTCATTAATTCTCGTGGCTAGCTCTGGGTACTTAAGTAAGAAGAGTCGAAGTTGTTCTCTGCTAACACTTCACCCACTTTTCTCTTCGAAAAAATAAAAGCGCATAACACACTTGTTCTTATGGTACGTCCATTTTAATTGCCTTCTTGGCTGCTAAACCTCTGCGTCTGACTCTGGTTTAATCAGGCTATCTTTCTCTGGAGGAAGACTGGTACTGAATCATCATCAGGTTGCGCAAGAACATCAATTGCCGTTGGTTGATCGTGTGATGCGGCTTTCTCTAACTGATGTTAATTATCAACATTTTGCCACGCCAAATCAATCTGTCGTTTAATCCAGATTCCTCGGTCTTCTGAGATACGAAAATTATTTCTGATGTCCTTCACCTTAGCGAGAGGTTTTCTTACTAGAACTTCCCGTATGATCTTCCACGGTATTTTTGTTCAGGTGTTTGGTTGCAAATTGCTAACGCAAGCCAAAGCATCATCAGTAGATAAATTTGATGTTCCACTGTTTACCGTTTGTCGCAGATGTTCTTGCTGGCCAGCTGTTTCATAAGTGAGATCTACCTTATCATCTCTCAGCTAACCATCACCACCGTCCCGCATGCTGTGGCCCTTAGCATTGCCTCCAGAGGCGCCCCGACGATCCTTGGGTAGCGAAAAGTATTTCAAAATATTAAAAATAGTCTCCATGATAATTTATGGGCTTTGGTGTTCCTTTTGGTCCCTTTTGGACAAGCCGCCTTCCTTCAGTAGAAGTACAGTGTGTCGTAAGTCTAGCTACTGCAGAATGGGCGTCTTCAATCTTAAGTATGAGGTGAACGTAAGAATCAGATGTTCGTGTGTAGAAGTAAAGTTCTTCTAACAGAAGTACTTGATGCCATCTGGTCCACCAGCGGAGAAGTTCTTCGTGCCCCTCAAAATATTCTTCACCTGTTCGACAGTAATCGATGGACATTTCTCCTTAGGGTTTTTAGGTTATTGCCAAGCTCCTTGACGCGAATGATATTCTCAGTCTTTTCCTTCAATTGGGATTGGACCTCGCAAACTACTCTCCAAAAAGTCGCGCCCTCTTCGGGCTTGGGAGGATTTTTTTACAGAAACAAGCTCCTTCTGTTGTGTAAACTGCTAATTTTAAAACTAAAAAGAGGCTGATAAAAAAAAAATGTCTCTAAATAAAAAAAATCCTTTCTTTCTTCTTGCAGAATTAAGTTTGCATTTCGAGTGTTTACCTAATGGTGAACCTATTCCTGGTATTCCTCGTGGCGAATCTTCTCATTCTCCTGACAGACAAAATGCTGCCGTCAGGTCCAGGTCCAGGTCTCCTCCTGTCGGTTCCAGGTCTCCTTATGCCATACGTCTACCTACCAGGCTTCCTTCTCCTGATGGATTTGGATGTGGACTTGACCAACTTGGATTTATTCGACTTATATCCCGCCCGAATCCGCATAGGATATTTGAACTTCGAAGATACACTTTTTCTTCCGATAAACCAATTACAATAAGAAAGGGATCTAAATCCTATGAGCCTATGTCAGCCCAAGAACACATTGTTATGTCAACATCCGGTGGTGACGCCTTTGCAGTATTGGAGACTCATAATGTGCTTGCTGGAATATATACATATTATGCTCGTAGTCATGCTAAAAGACGGGCGAAAGTAAACATGAAAAGCGGCGCGGTTACCGTATTGACCTCAGAAGAAGTCGATGAAACTCCAGTAGGTGCTCTGCGACAAATTACGCGGTTTTATCAAGTAGAGAGGGTTCTTCACGTGTAAACCGCAATAATACTCACAAATAATTAATTTGAAAAAAAAAATCTAAAATGTAATATTGCTTGTCATCCAAGGTTGGATTAAAATCTTGCATGTAACTCTTCACGGAAAAAAGTGGATCTTTAAAAAAACTCTGTGAACCAGCAGCTCTAACTATTTTCAATTGAACTGCAGCTTTTCGTCGGTGAATTTTGTTAAAATTACTATTTCGCATTCAGGTTATTTAAACTGACTTCTTAAAAGAGTAGGTTGAACAATTTCAAATAGTAGGATGCACTGCACCAGTTGGTAACCGTCCACACTCAGGAGAATAAGAGTTACTATTTCGTGTAGTATGCCTTACTTCTGTGAAGAGTAACTTTGCCGATTTCGCATTGTAACGCATATATGTATATGTATATATGCTCTGCACGCATTCTGTACACGATGTATAAATAGATTAGCTCGAAACTTTCGACAACAAAAATGATGTGAAATGTCGATCGATTTGAAAAGGAAAAAATTATTTTATATATGATTATTACTGCACTTAATTTACGATTATTCTTACACAATTGCACGCACAGAGACTTACACATATGATCGCACGCTCAAACGCTTTGAAAAATCGCCCCCGCTGGGGAATCGAACCCTACCTTACTACTTAAAACCTGTCCTAAAACCTAAATCTGGCGCAAGTGTTAGTCAAGTGAGCTACGGAACCGCTTAGATTTTTCTGACAAACTCTCGGTCAAGCGGTTTCTCTGAGAAAAACGTGGCCAGCTAAGAAATTATAATCAATAATTACTTGAAATTTTTTTAATTAATCTCTTACTGATGATTTCTAATATTTTGTAACGAGCTTGGGAAAAATATTTTGCTTAGAAGTAATAACTCACACAGTAAATATATTATTAGTAATTTATATGTATATTATTATAAGATGAATTGAATTACAATTTTTAAAAAGTACATATTTTGTATTATTGAAAATTAAGGCTTGAAAAAATGTTTTCGAATGAAAGTTTTGGAATTTTGATTTGATTTTATTATCATCTCACTTTATTTAAAACGCAACATTCATTTACATAACTGATATATAAATAAAAAATAGTTTAAACATCGTAATAATATTTCAAATACAAAATCGAAATCACTATTTTAAGATGAGACAAACGTTGAATTGTGATTTAAATTTAGTGCAGTCTTCCCCTGTTTTTCTTAGTTTCTCCTTTTTTCTTGAAATTTCCCTTTCCCCCCCTATTCTCAAAAACCTTCCCCCCTTTCCCCTTTTTTCTTTAAATATACGATATTTGAAATTGTACCCATTATTGAATAATAATTAAAGCAATTATAGCACTTAAATAAATTATTAATGAATAAATAAGGTACACGTTCCAAGTTCAGACCATTACAAATAAATACTCTTAAACAAATTTGAAGATGAAACATTTTAAAGCAAGTTGAAAATGTGAAAACGGCCGACAGAAGTCATTATCCAATATAAAATTGGAACAGTTACAAAATATATATTATTTTTTTAATAAGTATTAGAAGATTAATACATTTTAGTTTAAATTTACAAAGTTAAATACCTAATTAAAAAATGGAATATTCCAAACTCATCAACTGGAATTTTAAATGTTCTAACTTGAGCAATTTTTACTTGAAAATTTAACTATTGTTGAAACTTTTTTTTGTTGAAAATTAATTTGTTTAAACTCACAATTGAACTATTCCATGTGTCTTTGAAAATTGATCTTTTTTAGTTGGAAATTCAACTATTTGTTTGGATGTTCAAATTTCGTTCAAAAGTTATATTTTTTGGCAGAAAGTTGGTTAAAAATGTAACTATTTGGTTGAAAATATATTTATTTTGTTGAAAAGCTGTCTTTTTGGTTGAAAATCAAAGATGAGGGAACTGATGGAAGAAAATAAGCAAGAGTGTAGGCTTATAATAGGAGGAGACTTTAATGCGAGAACAGGAGATAGAGGAGGAAGGGAATGGGATGGAGAGCGAGGGAGAAAATCCAAGGACAAGATACTGAATGGGGAGGGAAAGAAGTTGTTAAAGAGCCTAGCGGAGATGGGATGGTTTATCCTAAACGGAAGTATAGAGGGGGATGAGGAAGGGGAATATACACGTTCAGGAGGAAAGAGGTAAACGGTAATTGATTATGTGGTAGTGGACGACGAAGTAAGAGAGAAGGTTAAGAAACTAGAGGTAGGGAATTATGTAGATTCGGATCACTTTCCCTTAATAGTGACAGTAGAGGGAGAAATGAGTAATATCAAGAAGGGTAAAAAGGAAACAAAAGTAAAAAGAGCAGGAAGAGGGGATTGGTCAATGGAAGGTAAAGAACAGTTTATAGAAAAAGTCAGGAATATCAAAATGGGGGAAGGAAACGTAAACGAGGAAATGGAAATAATTATAGGAGAAATAAAAGGAGTATTAGAGTGCACAAGCAAAAAAGAAGTTAGTGAAGGAGGCGATAGAAGTGGATGGGATGAGAATTGTAAACAGAAGAAGAAGGAAGTGAAAAGGGAATTAAGAAAATGGAGAAAAGGGACAAGTAGTGGAGAAGAATATAGGAGGAAAAAGAAGGAGTATACTGAGTTGTGTGATAAAAAAAAAGAGGAGGAAAATAAAAGGTTTGAAGAAGAAGCGGAGAAGGCTAGGACGGAAGAAGAGGTTTGGAAGGTGGTAAATAGAGAGATACGAAGAAGGAAAAGAGTAAACCAGGATATTGAGATGGTAGAATGGAAAAAATATTTTATGGAATTACTAGCAGGGGTAGAGAGGAAAGTTAGGAAAGGGGGAAAAGATGGTAGGGAAACAGATGAGGAGGAGGACATTACAAGGGAAGAAATAGACAAGGTATTAGGGATGATGAAAGATGGAAAGGCACCTGGTATAGATGAGATTCCAAATGAAGTATGGAAATATGGGGGGACAGAATTAAAGGAATGGGCATGGATAATGTGCAATAGAGTATGGAGAGGAGAGGGGTGGCCAGAGTTATGGAAAGAAGGAGTAGTGATACCAATAGTGAAGAAAGGCAAAGGGGAGGAGGTTAAAGATTATAGGGGAGTGACACTAATGCCAACACTGTATAAAGTATATGTGACTGTTCTATCGGAGAGGTTAAAAAAAGAAGTTGTGGAGAAAAAGATTGAAGGCGGCGTTTGACTCATTAGACCGTGGCGAGATAGAAAAAGTTATGGTGAAAAAGGGGATACGAGAGGGATTAATAAAGAGAGTATCGGAAATTTTTAGAGAGACAAAAAGCAAGGTAAAGGTAGGAGAGCAAGTAGGAGATAGTTTCTGGTTGGTGAGAGGAGTAAGGCAAGGGTGTCCTCTGAGCCCACTTTTATTTAATATATTAATATCAGACTTGGAAGAAGAAATGAAGAGAAAAGGGTGGGGAGGAGTTAGGATAGGGAACGAAAAGATATATACACTGGCATACGCAGACGATATAGTGTTGATGGCAGAGGATGAAGAAGGGATGGCGGGCTTAATTACAGGATTAGAGAAATACTTAGATGGAAAAAAGTTGAATTTAAATGTAGAAAAGACAAAGATAATGAGGTTTCGGAAAGGAGGGGGAAGAAAGAAAGAATGGACGGGGAGATGGAAGGGAATAAAATTAGAAGAAGTGAAAGAGTTTAAGTATTTGGGATATAACTTGCAAGCAAATGGAGATCATAGAGCTCATATAAGAGAAAGGATAAAAAAAGCAGCAGGGGTAATGAAACAGATATGGGGAATAGGAAAAAGAAGGTTTAAAAAAAATTGGAGAAGGAGAATATGGTTATTTGATACGCTGGTATGGCCGGTATTAGGTTATGGAGCAGAGATATGGGGATGGAAAGAAAGGAAAGAGATTGAGAGTTTACAAGAAAGGTATATAAGGTGGACGCTAGGGGTAGACTGGAGGACACCGGGATATATGGTGAGAGAAGAAGCGCAAAGGGATAAATTAGGTACTAGAGCGGGAAAGAGGGCCTGGAATTTTGAGACGAAGCTGAGGGAGGGAAAGGGAGGGGAGTTAGCAGGAAAGTGTTTGATGGAGGTAGAGGGGAGGAGAGGGAGGGCGATGGAATTAACGAGATGGGAAGAAGAAAGGAGGGAGTTCTTTAAGGATAGAGGTATAGAAGACGAGACTGGAGTCAACTATGAAGAAGTAGAACAAAAGGATAGGGAAAGACAATTAATAGAAAGATGGGGGATGATTGAGGAATCAAAATATAATAAATGGTATAAGATGATAAAGAAGGAAGGAGTACCAAAGTATTTAGAAAAGGGATGGGGAGAGAAAAGATGGACCAGAATAGCAAGATTTAGATTGGGAAACGAGGTAAGGGCAGGTATGTATTGGGATAAGAAAGAGAACAGGAAGTGCAGAATCTGTGAATGGGAAGAGGAAACATGGGAGCATGTATGGGAAGGATGTAGGAGAGGAATGGAAGATAAAGGAAGCTGGCAAGAGAATGTGGTGAAGATTCTAGGGGAGGATGGTTTGGGGGAAGAGTGGATGAAGGAGTTAGAGGGTGCTAGGGGAGCAAATGAGAAAGAATGAAGGAATGGATGGAAAAAAATGGCAAAATGGAGTTACAAGAGAAGAGAAAGGAAAAGGAAACGGAAGTCGCTTAAATTAGAAGCGTAAAGATTTGTAAGGAATGGTTATGTAATAGAATAAGTAAATTAAGTTGCGTTTGCGTTATCGCTCTCTCTCTCTCGCTTGCACTCTCGCTTTCGATCGCTCGCTCACTCGTTCGCTAACACGTCCCAAATTGCGCTATCGTCAAAAAATAGAAATAAGGATATAGATATAAGATTTTCTGTAAATAGGTGTAAATAACTGTAAATAGTAAGGATAAGATTTTATAAAACATGTAGAAGGAAGTGTTGTAAGAAATGGAAGTCATGTAAACCCTTAGGGGACACATTATGAATAAAGAAGAACTACTTTGTTAAAAATGCACTTTTTCAAACTGAAAATTGCAATTTTTGATTGAAAATAATTTTTTGTATTGTAAGCTTATATTTTTGAGTTACAAATTCGAGTGTATTATAGAACATACTTTTTTTTGCACGAAAATTCAATAAATACGTAGAAAATTGGGTTTTTCATTTGAAAATTAGTTTCTTGAAATTAAAATGTAGCAATTCCATTTATGGTTCAAAGTTGATCTTTTTTATTTTGAAAATTCAAATACTTGGTTAAAAATTTATGTAATCTGTTAAGAATTCGTCCTTTTTTTGTAGAAAAATCATCTTCTTGCTTTAAAATTCGACATTTTGAATACAATTTTTTTTCTTCATTGGCTAAAAAATCTTTTTTGGTTGAAAACTCAACTCTTGTTCAAAATTCGTGTTTTTGGGTTAAAGATTCAACTGTTTTGTAGAAAATTTGAATTTTCCCTGGAAAATTCAATAGTTTGGTGATTTTTGAACAACTTTGTTAAAAATTCATCATTTTAGTTAAAGTTTTTTCTTGTTTGTTAAAAAGTATGTTTTTTAACTAACAATTGTAATGTTTGGTTGAAAATTAACTTCTTAATTATTAATTCATATTTTCGTGTTGAAAAATCAACTGCATTGTAGAAAATTCAACAATTTGGGAGAAAATTCAGTTTTTTCAATTGAAAATTAATTTTTTGAAACGAAAATATAACTATTAGATTTTTGGTTAAAAACTGTTGTTCTTAACTAAAAAATTCAACTATTTTGTTCAAAAATTATCTTACTCATTGAAAATTTAAAATTGCGAAAGTTAAAAATAAATTTTTTGCTCAGTTACAATTTGTTTGAAAATATGCAAAAACATGTTTTTTTTTTTTTGATTGAGCCATATGCACACATTTAAAAAAAAGTTGAATATGTCGAAACTGAAATTTATTCAGCTTGAACCAAAGAAAAATGTTTTTATTTTTCTTTTTCGGAAAAAAATGTTTGTTGTGAATTAGGATTTTTGGGATTTCATATCTTTTTTTGCGATTTTCGAACGTTATAAACACCACGAAAAAAATGTTTCCCATGGATAAAAAATAATAACATGTTTCTTTGGTTCAAGGTGAGTCAATTTTTAGGTTCGAATCAATCCAAAAAACATGTTATTGTATATTTTCCAAAAGTTTTCAATAAGGCAAATTTTTTTTTTATTAAAAAAAAAATTGTTTAATTGTAAATTTAAGAAAGAGAACAGAAGATATTAACTGATTTCAATTGTTTTAAATTTAGATTGAAAGTATTAATTATAGTAAGGATGAAATGACAAATCTTGGAAAGAAATAATCATGAGAACGATGTCAAACATATCAAAATTGTGTATTTAACTAATTTTATTTTTTCCCGGACTTTTTTATTTCACTCTGGATGGGTTTCCAACGATCTAAGTATATCCAATTTTTAAAAATAAATCTTTAATGGCAGAAATCATTGAAAAATCATTAAAAGTTATTTAAAAATGTAACATTTCTTACGAAAAGGTTGTTTGTTCTTTTCGACATATGAAAATAAATGTTTAATCTTTCCCCTATTTTCCCTTTTTTCGTGCGAAAACCACCCTATTTTCCCTTTTTTCGTGCGAAAACCACCCTATTTCCCCTTTTTGAAGCTCCTTTTACACTGTGATCCCTGTAGTATCAAAGATCGCGATATCATAGTAGTATGGTAGATTTTTTTGCTGTTGAAAATCTGAAAAAAAATTAGAAAATAATGTATAGATGTATCGTATCTAGTTGTTCGTTATGTGTTTACTTCGAATAATGAATAATACAAATAATACATTAGCCTCAGATTGGATTGACACTGTGGTTGACAGAAGACATCCTCTCAGAAAAGTTTCTGGTGATGATAAAGATAAGATGGTTGGAATGCTAGAGTTATAATGATATTAAAGGAAGGAACTTTCGGGATGCAAGGAGCGTAAGGAAACTGCACGGACAGAAATGGAAGGTCAGTTTGGTCATCTAGATGTGCAGACAGACTATATTGTAGGATCAACCATAGGACAGCCCTTGAAGATGGCTAAAGCAACTATCTCTAGGAGGTTATAACAAGAGGTTCAAATCGATCATCTCAGAGTGTCGACTTGGTCATCTCGGACGGTCGACTCAAGCATTATAGAGAGTCGAACCGATCATCGCAGATAACGAAATTGATCATTATAAAGGGTCGAATCGATCGTCATAGATGGTCGATTTGGTTATATCAGATACTCGACTTGATCTCCTTGGACAGTCGACCTGGCCATCTTAGGGGTTCGATTTGATTATCCTACATTTTCTATATTTGTTGTCCTTTTCCTACTTATTCCAGTTCTCTCTTATAAGAGACTAGAAATTATGAAATTAAGTGGAACCTATAAAACCTGAAAATTTATATGAAATACATGAATTCTGGAAGCATTTTTTATTCTTTCTGGAGAGCGGGGTGTATGAGATATAATTTGATATCCAAAAACATTGCACATTGAAAATATATTTTTTGGAGCACGAGAGGCTAAGGTCACAGCACAGTGGCACTGAATTGTAAGATTTCAAACATTGGAGTAAATTCAGAAACCAATATCCCACTTCTCTTTACCTTCTGCATCATCAATGAATGCTGAAATTTTGTGCACGTTTTCAGTTTGAAAAGACACGGTGACAACAAATTGATAGCTGAACGTCCAGTTACGCCTTTATCGTAAATGCCTTAGAAGCATCAAATTTGACGTTGAAAATTCAAAAGAAATAAGCTTAATTCACTTTCCATCATGTTCTCTCTTATGCACTTCACTCTCCACGAATGTTCGAAATATCGAAAAACAGTTTAAACTTATTAAAAACATGTTTAAGTTCAATATACAGCAAATGTGACGCTAAACGGCTCAATGACATTCGCTCACTCCGAAAATGCTCTAGAGTCTAGACCACGGTGCTCCCAACTCTCGTATTCTTTCACACTGTATGCATCGCGTCGACAACCGGATTGGTTAAGGTTGACGCGCTTATTTAAAATGATTAAATGTGAAAAGCAATTGTGTACAGCAAATAATAAGAGTAAAGTTATTAAAAATAATTCTTTGCTCACAAGCAAGACTTATAAATTGAAATTTTAATTATGTATTAGATTTTCTCCTTAAAAATAAATGATCGATTTCAATTTTTAAGAAAGGAATATCCTTTTTTTACATTTATTATTTGTTGTGAACATATTACTTACATATTCAATCATTTGAAATAAACAAGCCAACGGCAATTAATCAGGTTGGCCCTCCGCGATGGGTCATTTGCTCTTCCGTGGACGTTCGAAATGAGAGAAAACAAGATGATTGTATTGACCATCCTGAAAGGATACCTTGCTTATCCCCGATAGTGAGTCTGACCTTCTTATAACAGTCAGACTGGTCATAAAATGAGAGCCTCTCTGACCATCCATTTTTCTCCGTGTACATACATGCTTCCCCGGAGGTAAGATTCACTTGAAAGAGCAAGCTAAAGTTTGTGCCATAGAAATGATGTTTTGAGAATGCCTCCTGAATATTATTACCAAATATAAAAAAAATCGTTAGTCCACCGATAAAAATAACTCGATATTTGAAGCATGGACAGAGATAACGTTGCATCAACAAAAATATGTTTCGCTGGAATCTTGGTTGAAACTGTGAGCAAATGTTGATATACTTTATTATACAACATATTTTTTTGAATGTAATATATACTACGATCTAGGACAGAAATTCCCTAGGCACACTTTTTTTATCTTGCTGTGAACATGGTTTTGAAATGAAATTATTTTTGTTGAACCAACTTTATCTCTGCCGAGGCTTCATTTGTTGTTTTTTTTTATCAATTTATGTGATTTTTTTCTTGAAAAAAAACAAGTAATGAGTAACGTTTTGTATTTCACACGCTTATTCTCAAAAATTGATAGTTTTTTTTGTATTGCAGTATTTTCCGAACAAAGTTAGTTATTCGAGATTTTTTTGTTCGGCGTGGGACTTCTTGATTTCTCAATGCAAAACTAAAAAATCGTTTGAACCAAAAAATAACAAAATGGTGGCTATTTTTATAAAATTCTTGAAAAAGGGATTTTCTAAAAAATCCTACTGTCTCTCCTCTTGTTGTGTATACTGCTACTTTCAGAACGGACAAGAGGCTGATACAATGCGTACATCATGCCTTCTTCACTTAAAAAATAAAATCTATTCTTTCTTCTTACAGAATTAAGTGCACAGGCCGACTGTTTACCTAATGGCCAACCTATTCCTGGTATAAGTCGTGGCGGACCTTCTTTTTCTTCTTCAGATAGACAAAATTCTCCTGTCAGGTCTAGGTCCGGGTTTCCTCCTGTCAGAAATCCTCTTGCCAGTCATCGTTCTGGTATGCGTCCTCCTACCAGGCTTCCTTCTCCTAACGGACTTGGATGTGGTCTTGAACAATTCAGATTTCTCCGGCTTATTTCCCACGTGAATCAGCACCGTATGTTCGAACTTCAAAGATGCTCTTTTCCTGCCAATAATCCAATTACAGTGAAAACGAGAAATAATACCTATGAGCCTATGCCAACCCGAGAACAAATTGTTATATCAACATTCAATGGTGACGTCTTTGCAATATTAGAGAAATTTTTTTGGCAATAAACTATTCGAATCTTTCACTGAACGATAAATGGAGCGATTTGATCAGGCAAAAGTTTCAAATTATTGTTACTTTTGTTTTTAAATAAATAAAAATGTATTTAGATATTTTTTTATGCCGATATAAGCTATTATGTCGACAAAAAAGGAGAGTTACACGCACAGCAACTGTCACTTGAGACGGGCGGACGCCATATTAGCTATCGATGGCAATCGAGATATGTAACGATCTTGATTCGTATCGATACTCAATTTAAATTTTTATTATTCGTACATTGAAAGTTATTAGAAAAAAAGTTGTTAAAAACTTACCTTAGCGAAAACGTAGTCTCTGATTTTTTCTTGTCTGTTTTTACATTTACTTTATGGAGTTAATAGACTGTCGGTACCGTCAAAAAGGTTCACTGCAGGTACCGGTCAAGAAATTCCCAGCCGGTACCGGCAATAAATTTCTTTGTATCTGTAAAAAAAACATATTTTCAGCATACCGAAGGGACTGTCAAGCATTTTATATTGCGGTCATGTGATCTAGGAGTTGTTTTGTCATATTTTGGCTTTTGACGCTTCATATGGAACGTTTTATCTATATATTGTACTTTATCGTCGATTCCGGTCAAACCCCTACCCCTTTCCAACGTCTCGTTGGGGGGGGGGGGGGGTATTTTGTGTGGGCCCTGGACAGGGCCGATTTTGGTTATTGCCTCAATGTGGTGGAATTTGAAATGTTAAATAAATTTAAATTAACATGACGAAAAGAAAAATGTCGGCATGTTATCGGACTACTCATACGGGATAAACTTTGGCCATGTCATTCAGGAATACGTCGGATTTTATATGGTTCGGTTCGGCGAATTCGGACGTACATGAATTGCGCCAAATATGATTCAAACATATTTCGACTTCGATGGGCATCTGGAAGCATGCGTATCACACACGACGACATGCCCTCGATGGTGTTGGAAGGCGCGCCGGTTTCGGGATCTTTGAAAGACACCGAATGGTTCACTTGAAAATGTTGGAATTCCTTCTTTTCAAGCGAACTGTACGATTTCCAGCAATCGCTGATAATCGTTGTTCCCGGCTCAATGCATTCCTGGATGATCGTTAACAAAGTTTCCGCTGATCTCTCCTTGACAATTCTCAAAAAACGTTTATTGGTTTCTCATTCGACGCCGCCGAAAACTTAATCGCTTTCGAAGTGTTTTCCGCGATTATATTTTCTTTTGCCGAATTTCGATTCGTCAATTTGAACAACGCGGCTAAATTCGCCGATTTGTCGAGTTTCCGCGCAAACTACTTCGATAAAAAGTTCGCAACAAAATTTGTACCAGTCGCAATTTGTGTGTTCTGACATTTCTGTTTCATTTCGAGCAATTCTTAGTTGGTACCGGGTTGACCAAAAATATGTTATTTTGATTATGTTGTAGAACCCCAGCTTCGACTTCTCGAGTCAAGTCCCCGTACGTACCGATTTTTTTTCTTGCATGTCCTGCTTGATTTAAATTCATTTCACCTCCGCACTCACACGTGACACTTTTGGTAAACAAATATTGTAAAAAATGTTCTTGCAACCGTGGTTCGAAAGCGAATTATAATATTTACAATTTTTCGTAATATGTACACGCAACTATCGATTCTGATATGTTTCGATATATATCTCGATACATATCTATAATGATAGGAGAAGTATAAAGAGTATTAGAGGACACACGGAAAAAGAAGTTAGTGGAAAAGCGGGTAGAATTGGATCACATAAAAAATGTAAAGAGATTAAGAAGGGAGTGGGAAGGGATTTAATAAAATAGGGAAAAGTAAAAAAAAAAATAGCGAAGAAGTAACAGGGCATGGCTGGTATTAGGCTATGGAGCAGAGATATGTGGAATATGGATGCCTATTGGGTAGCTACGACAGCAGCACCAATTCAGAAGAAATTAATATTTCAACTAAATATTGACAATAAATATTAGAGTAAGTAAATAATGTTAACCCGTAATATAACATTTTTTAATAAAATGAATTGACATACACTGCTATTTTCCATTAAAATTGTTCCAATAACTTCGAGATACCCAATAGTTCGCGTGTCAGATGGCGCTGTTGTCAATGTCAAAGACAAGCTCATTTGATCGCATGAAATAATCCGATTAGTCCCGTCGGCTTCAGTTGTGTGAACTGTCGCAACGTCATGACGCAGTTAGATAGGTAGGCCGTTAGGTTGCAGCGCCTTACTTCAACGCTCCTGTTGTTTCACGCCTGCGTAAACACCCCCCCCCCCCCCCCCCGCAGTATGATGAAGGCGCAGCCCATTAGTTTATTAAAGATTTATACTTTCTTTTAAGATCAAAAAGAGAAAAATGGAATATGATACAAATCAATAATGGATATTTCCACATTCTGTATGTACACTTTGACTAAAATTTATTCTTCATAAATATTATAACCTAAATTGAAAACTGTTATTTAAACCCCTTACGAACTCTAGTCATATATCTGAACTAAAATTTGTTTTACATAAAAAATCACGATCATGCTTACATAAATGTAACTAAGGAATTTTGAGAAAAATATTCCAACATGTTCACATGATTCTTGAGTGTAAATATGATAATTTACGTGAATAACGAAGACAGAATTTCAAGAAATCATTTTAAACGTAAAATGATTTATACCCATCAATAATAAATAAGGAAAACAGAGCAAATTAAAACTTCATCCTGAATAGTTTCCTTAGTTAGTATGAGTGAAAATGAGTTTGTGGCGGCTTAATTTTTTTTTCCTGATGACTGACTTACTTTTTTTTGGAAACGCTTATATACCTACGAGATAACGTACAAAGAGGAGAAAATCGAACAATAAAGAATCATAAAAACATTTCCGCTAAAAAAATATGAGATAAGTTCACAGACACAAGATATCTTTTGCCTGTCAAAATTCATGACGCTGAACGATGTATAAATATCACACACATTCCTCTGACAATAAGTATAATAAACAATGTTAACTTCTTAATTTAGACATTCATTTCAGAAAAGATAAGGTGTAAATTGAAAAAAATAGCATAATATACATTTATTTAAAGTTATTTGATGTTTCTCATGCCTACCACATTTTTTTTCCTAAACTGTTTGATAAAATCCAAATATCTCACAAGGCCAAGCTCGATGCATATCAAATCAAACAGGTTAAATAACCACCACAGGGATCCACTGGGAGTAACTGCCATAAAAATGATACGGGATATCAGTAGAAGCACGGTAAATCACACCTATGGCCACGTCTTACGACTGTAAGATGGGTGGTGACATATAGATATGTATATATACTATAGTAAAGGAGCATAATAATCATTATTTCCGCTCTCAACCTTGTATTAATACAATTATCAGTTTTTCAGCAGTTAGAAAATATGAGGATCCTCATTACTCTGGTCCTATCTTTGGTGGTTGTACTTCATTCTATTGGTGAATATAATATATTTATATTTTTTCAAAAAATTTTTGAGCTTTCCGCAGATAAAAATTTTCTCGAAGTAATCCGCAATTGATCTTTGAAAAGAAATACGCGCGCTATACGCGTGATTATTATTTTTATTGTCGCAGGGTTAAGATTACGTAAAATCCCTTAATAGTATCCTTAACGATACTCTTACTGTTCTTCGTAATGGTAACTTATTTACCACTGATTGGTACCGGAAAGATATTAGCTCCAGAAGGTATGGGAGTTTTCACTCTAATATAGCCTTTAAAGATAAAATTTCGATTATTGCCAGTAAAACGGACAGAGAATACGGATTAGGAGATCGTTGTCTCAATGATGGGATGAGGTAGTCTTTTCAGGAAAATTGATAAGCTACGAAAAACTCTTGTACATGAATAAAAGACTCAGGAGGTCATGTCTAAAATGGCGTGCAATTTCGATTAAAAAGTTAATTGTCGGAAGGTAGATGAAAACTTTACAATTATCGGTAGCAAATGAAAATAACAATGATTTAAGATGATAATTTGTAGTAGGTAATTTACTACGACGTAATTTTAGCTTAAAGCCATTCTGTGAGCTTATATAATTACCAATTTATAATCTAAATCATGATATCTTACCAAATACTAAATAACCTAAGCTACGCTTAATCGTCCAGCCCATACTCCAAGGGTGAGTTATGAAAGCTCGAATTTCGACGATAGCGTGGCTGGCGGGGATTTACGAAAAGAGGATCACAATTTAAATTAATTTATGTCGGAGGTAAAATTAACGGGGGGAAATAGAATTGATGTTTCCACAAAGTTTTAAATAAATAAGAAATTCGAATAGCCTTGGGAGACTCAAGAAGTCAAACTGATCAAAAAAGAAGAACTCGGGAATTCGGAAGGATTTCGAGCTTCGCAACAGGTACGCAGCTGACCTCACCTGGACCTTATACTTGACTTCACTGATTTTAGAGGGTGATTACTTTGAGAGATTTTAATTATCTAAATTGTATGAAGTCGCGACTGAATCGTTCCGGCACGTACCAGCTGAACGAAAAAGAACTCTACTTGGCGATTGTCGAACGCTTCGCTTCCAATGGCTTTCGCTAATTTGCTTCTCCAGTGCCGCTACGTCGGAAGAGAGTGCAAGGAATGCTTCTATGGGAAAGCATCCGAAAGCATGTTCGGTAATGAGGAAACTCTCATCCTCTCTGTACAGAGAAAAATGTAAGCTCAGTCTAAGCATCCAGATCTTCAGAGTGACTTAGTTTGCGGATGAAATATAGGACATCCTTGCAGATGGTCAAAGCGACTATCTCTAGAAGGCTAAAACAAGACGTTCAAATCGATTATATTAGAGATTCGACTTCATAATCTCGGATGGTCGACTCGCTCATCTCAGAGAGCCGACCTGACCATCAGAGAGGGTCTATTTGGTCGTTTATACAAAATTCTGAAAGTCTGAAAGCATTTCTTACCTTTTGTGTAGAGGGAGGAGCATGAGACATATGATTTGATAAACACAAAAAGTGCACATTGACAATATATTTTTTGAAGCACGAGAGGCTTAGGGCACAGCGTCACTGCACTGAATTGTAAGATTTCAAACACACCATGTTCTCTCTTTATGCATTTCATGCTCCACGCATGTTTGAAATATCTGAAAGCAGTTAAAACTTATTAAAAATCTATTTAAAATCAATACACAGCAAATATGACGCTGAAAGACTCAACGACATTCACTCACTCCGAACACTCGCTCCGAAAATGGTCATGACCTTTCAATTTTCACGCCCATAATTGTCGCGGAAAGACTGACTCTCAGCGACGTTTCATCTGATCATTGGCACCGACAGCAGAAAATCAAACTCGACCAGACCTCGTTCAGCTGGCTGTGAGATGACAGTTTCCTCTCTCAAAATGATTACTGTTCAAACAAAGGTTTCACTTCAAAGCGAAGTAGTCCCGCTTCTGCAGAGTTCTGAAATATCCAGTTGGTGATCAGGCCATGGTAGGGTCATAAACGAAAAAAAAATTGCATGATGCCTCAGATTCTTAAAATTGACCTAAAAAATGCCCTTGGAGTGTCGTGCTACCTGATGGATGGTGACAGATTTCTTCTATTTGATTAAATAAAATTTGAAATAGGTGGCTAAAATTTTGCCTTCTTTCACGTGGTATACACTGTTAAGAATGTTTGGGATTTTACCACACTTTTACTATAAGAGTTTAGGGCAAAACTGCAATACCGGTAGTGGTATAGTATTTTTCGATTTCTACAAGAACTCTGATGTTTGAAAAATTATAATAGTTTGAATAATAGAAAAAAAGGTTCAAAAATGAGTGCAGATGAAAAGGATATCCATTCATGATTATTTGTGCGAAACATATTTTTTAATGTGATTATTAAGCATAGTATTATGTGAAACTCCTAATTGGCACTTATAAGGGATTCTTTGGGGCTCCATAGGAGTGTTTTAAAATTGGATAATATAGATATTTATGGCCGATTCTTATTCCTCGGAGTATTCTAAATAGAAACATGTACTATGAGTTACGTTGGTACTATTTTTTCGCGTTTAAATCCCACAATAAGAAGAATTTGCCTCTCTCCGTTAATATTGGCCGATTTTGCTTAAATCTAATGATAATTTTCTTGGCATTCAGCCGAAATTAGGAGATGATAATAAAAAGGCCATAATAGTATTGCATAAAAATATGACTCTCTCTTTCTTTTTTCAGGATTAAGTTCGCAATTTGAATGTTTACCCAATGGCGAACCTATTCCTGGTGTTCCTCGTGGCGTACCTTCTTCTACTTTTGACAGGCGAAATTCTCCTGACAGATCTCCTCCGCCTGTCAGATGTAGGTCCAGGTCTCCTACTGTCAGTTACATGGAACCTTCTGCCAGATCAATGGATCTTCCTGCTCGGCCCCTAACACCTCCTGTATTGCTGCCTTCTCCTAACGGACATGGATACGGACTTGAACAACTAAGGTTTATTCGGCTCATTTCCCGTACGAATCCGCCCCGGATATTCCAACTTCGAAAATACGCTTTTCCTGCCGATGTACAAGTTAAAATAAAAACAGGAAGGAATACGTATGGGCCTATACCAGCCCAAGAACAAATTGTTTTATCAACATCCGGTGGTGACGTCTTTGCAATAGTGGAGAATTATAACGTTCTTGTTGGAATATATATATATCATCCCCGTACTCGCGCTAGTAGACGGGCAAAAATAAACATGGAGAGCGAAGCGGTTACCCTATTGACCCAAGAAGAAATTAAAAAAACTCCAGTAGGTCCCAAACGCTTAATTATGCTGTTGTTTCGAATAGAGTTGGTAAATCACGTGTAAACCGCAATGCTCCACACAAATAGTTCTGTCAAACAATGCAAAACTAAAAAATAATATTGTTCGTAATCCAAAGTCGAATCAAAATATTACCTCAAACTCCTAGTTAAAAATAATAATTTAAACTCAATGTGTTTCTTGGAGTTTCTACCAGACTCATTAATAAATACTCGCTTGTATAGTGAAAGTAAATCTATTATCATACATACTTTTGGCCGCAGGGCTGAAGGAGGAGGATGTGCCTTTAGTAGCATAGCGATAAAGCGCTGTACCCTAACGTCAAAGGTAGAACATTCTTCTCAATTGTTTCTATTCATGTCTAATAGGTATGCATTCGTAAAGTTAAAATGTGGTCTCTTATAAGACCCTTCAACTTGTCCCGAAACGAATTCACTTTATTCTTGCTGTTTGCCGATGAGTGCAATTGTCATATTGTAACATCTGGTTTCACATAAATATATAAGCATGATTTCTCTACATTTTATTACCAGAAGACCTCATTGCTCTTTACAAGAGTCATACTTGTTCTCATCAGTATATTTTCTCAATTCTCAAAGCAATATTATGGATTCTCATGACGTTCAGATTCCGGAAAATGCGAAATGTATTTCTTGCCACAAGTTCGTCAAAACAGTATCTGGCAAAAGGAAAGTAGTTTAAACAAAAAACGGAGCGATTGCTTTTTCTGTCGCTCTAGACAAACAAATCGCCATCAACGATGTCCTGTGTGGACGCTGTCGTGTTCTCATTTACAAACGTAGGAAGTTGAATGACGAAAGCAAGGCTCCTGATATAGATTCTGCGAGAGACCTTCCATCAAGTTCTGATGCCGAAAATGTTCTATCAGAATCGGATACAGAAGATCCGATGTTTATGCACCTTTAAGATATGAAACCCTGAACTACGAAGAATATGTTCATATGAAAATTTCAAGAACAGTTTCGAGACTTACTCGAACTTCACAGAGCTTAAAGTTTCGGAGTTGTCAGTTTTATTAGAAGGTCTAAGAGTCGAATGAGAATCCAAAATTCTTGACAGAGTATTCTCAAATTATAGTGCACATAAGCAAATTAAATCGTTCCCTAATTTGTTAATCGATTCCTGTTATTTGGCTTCACATTGGAAAATGAACTCCAATTTCTTTAACGCGAAGCTGAAGTCGACGTTAAGTTAAGAAAGATTACTGCTAACTTTGTCAATTCTTTTTCTGCAAAAAGATTTGCCACCATACGTTAGGATGAGTATTTTGTACTGCCTCGCAGTGCACGTTTGAAGACCAAATTGACATTTGTTATGGATACTGGCCCAAATCCGCCTATATCTTATTCAAATTTAATCGTATTCGTTCAGCATAGTTTCAAATTAAGTCAACAGATTTATGCAGCTCTTCTGCATTCAAAGAGTTACTATCCAACCTTGGATCAAGGATTTTGGTTAAATCCGACTTTGAATTTTTTAACGGGTACGGCACTGACTCAATATACATTTTTTTCAAGCATTTGACAACGAAAGAAAGAAAACTTAACAAATATCCGGGGATTTTCGTGATCCTCGGATCAATAAAATTTAGAGAGATGAACCCTGTTGCTGAGGAAATCATTATTTTGACGGAAAATAATTATTTCCATGAAGGGAGAAATCCGTGGATAGCAAAGGGCAAGATTTGGATGGTGAGAACCGTTCGCGAATTTGTTTTTCACTCACAATTCTGATATCATAGAAGCATTCTCGGGTACAAGCGTGTATCCGAAGACCCACGACTTGATGATGGTGTACCTAAATTTCACGAAAGACGTCGCTAAATGGAGAAGAACCCAGATAAAATTGACACGCCCTGTGTGTGTGTGAAGACCATGAGACCACTCAAGACTTTAGGATTAATTTGGCGTCGTTATTTTGTTTTGCTATCACCTTGTCTCGACCCTCAATTAACGGGGGACATTGAGAAATTTCGGAACTCTGAAGTGCACCAGAGAATCGAGATTCGCTTGCTGCCGTCATTGCCCAAGAATTAACATTCTTGTATTGACTCTAGTTCCCACCTTTGCGCTTGCTGTCTCCAATAGTCCCGGAATATGGCTGGAAACCTTGGATTTCTCCAGAGCCAGGGATGCTTTCGGATCCTCGTCCCGCGACGGGATGCGAATCACGTCTGGTTGTCCCGATTTGTTGCGTTATATTTTGCCAAATGCGAACAACTCTCGTGTCAGAGAGGACAAGCAACCAATCAGCGTCGACCTGTAGGGATTCAGCCCATAGATGGCAGATGACGGATGACGCGCTCGGCTACCCACAAACCACGTTCTCAGTCGTTCAGCAGCTATGCAGCGAGGCCTACGCGTGAAATGAACTTCATTTTTGTTTAATCATAGTATTGTTTAATGTAGAATCAATTTTGCTTCCGTTCGAGGTAAGGTCCGCTTTACTCACCAGGAGGTTTGGGATGCTCGCGCACCCTCGTGTCCTTCTTGATGGGAACCAGTCCCTAGTTTTATATAATGCTGTTGAATCATGCTTTTTCTTTTTGTTTAAGCACACGAGGACCCTCTCGAGACTCCAGGGCCACCGGCATGTTCTTCAGTCTGCACTGAACGTGTTTTTCTTTTGTTGAAAAAGAACCAGTAATCCCTTCCGTTTTTTTTCTCGCTACGCGGCAAATAATGTGTGTGATGCTTAGTGGCTATCGCCGGCGCCATTTGAGGACTCGCGACGCCATGTTGCCTCGTGGGAGGTGTAAATTCTCGCGCCGCGATTTTAACTAGTTTCTCGCTTTAATTCAGAGTTTTCTTCTTATTTACCGGTCTGATTAATTATATGATCGGGTATCAATTTAATGTTTCCGTTTAGTTCCCTGGAGTATCGGCTGAACGGTTTAGCACTACCTAGTTCTAGTTCTTGTCCGTTATCTGTAGGCTATGAAATTATTCATCATGAAATTGTTGTCGGGAACAAAATTTTGTATAGTTGAGTAATACATTAAATTTGCGTTTAATTGAGTTACCGAGTCAAATCGGCCCCTTTTCGTTTGCTATCTCTTTGGCAGGTCAGGTGTGGCCATTAGCTATCGATGCCTGTAATTTGCTGCCGATATTTTAAAACCCGCAATTTTTCCTACAAGGCTGACGCATCCCCTTTTCCAAAAATTTTAAACAAAGGGCTTGAACTAGCTCAGGCATAAAACCTGGCCCACGCCTAGTCTATTGAGTTCTGAGTGTCCGGTTGGCGCCTGGCGCTCAACAACAAATTAAATAAATATTTTATTGAGTTTTAGGAATTATCGAGATAACGGGCGTAGCTTAGTAGAAGTATGTTTCACAGAAATTCACGGTTACAGTTTTCTCTCTTCCGTTCTCAAATACTTAAGAAAAAATATATATTAGGTCGTGCCGTCCTATTACAAATAATCAAAGTCGGATTTAACCAACACCCTTAAGCAATTGAGTTTCCAAATGAACGTCGTGATACATGAAGCAATTTTATTATAGTCGCCAAATAATTAAGGATTTAAAAATGAATGACAGAAACAGCATTTTTAGGGATTGAAAATTCTGTAGTCTTTGATGGTAGCCTTCTTACCGGAGAGTGCAGTGAAATAAAACTAGATATTTTGGAAAAATAAGTCTACAAGACACAATTTTTGTCCAGTTTGGACATTTTTGTTTCTGAATTCAAGGTGGTTAAATTCTTCAGGGGTCTGTTCGAGGCCAATTATAAAATTGTTGTATTTACCAAAAATCTGTGTAAAGATGAAGAGCGCGAAAAGGTTTTTTAACAAAATCATTCTCTAACTCAGAAAAATATGCTACAGATATTTGTATAGCCGGCCGTACACAATCTTGAAAAATGAATGGGGGAGATGGAAAGGGGTTACATGGTGGGGGATGCAGGAAAAAATTGTCACCAATCGTGCCACTATCATTCGTCCGGCTGGCCGTACGAATAGGAACTTCAGAAAAATAACTTACATAAACTTAAAATAAATCAAAATTAATGCACTTCAAGAAGATAAACAGTTGATTTTCTAACTAAATTATTTGTTATAAATAAATTTTGTATATAATTACACAAATCTGAGATAAACAAATACGAAGAATCCATGTATATATAGCAATTCTTAGAAAAGAGTTGAAAAATATCACGATCGAAGAATCAGTTGCAGGATTATTACTGACAAAATGCACGTATATAACGAACATTTCTTTCCCGTTGCAGAATCTGTTTTCGAAATTAAATAAATTGGAATTCAAAGCCTACAAGATTAGAGAATCTACTTCCTTGAGTTGGAAAAGGCCTGGTGTGACTATTTGTAAATGAAATGAACTTTTGCTTAGTTGGAACAGGCAGGAAAAATTTTCAACATTAATCGCAAATATATTAATTTTTCATGTTTCAAAATGAACACTTACAAAACTCGCAACGTTAAAAATTGAATAATGTCTTACGTCAAGTGCTTAAAATTTTACAATATCAAATCAGGAGCCTTGAATATTAAGAAATTTAAAATTATTTTGTATATTTCTATTAAAAATTAATGAAATTTGAATTCCAAGCCCTCAAAATTGCATTATTTTAGAAACGATCTAAACGAAATAATTTCAAATGTGACATATCCCAACGATTCTAAACTTCCTGTAAAAGTGGGTAATATTTTAATTGAACGTTTTAGTTTTAAATTTATAACTCTTTCATCTACAATTTATATATTTTTCATTTATAAATTCTTCAATTAAAAATTGTTAGTTTCAGGTATTGAAACTATTCAACAATGCAGGGTTTAGTTTAGTTGTGCGAACACTACAAATTCCACAAATTTGTACTGTTTCTACTCAAATTGAAAAACTGTTACTGAAGCTTCAAATTGTAAAGTATGAAAATAAAAATTTTAATCAATAACACTTAAAGAAATTGTTCAGCTGTTATTTCAATTGCAAATAGTTTCATTTATAACCTTACACGATGGTCAGTCCAGAAGCAAGTTTAAAGATGTACCAAAATATCAAAAATACATGGAAAACAAAATACAAATGATAGGGTTACAATCGTTTTCCAACATGATCACCAGCCCGATTCAAACATCTTTGCTATCGTAGGTACAATTTTTTCAAATCATTGGTGTACCATTTCGGGCCCTTCTCCCTCATCCAAGCGCCAATCGCTGTCTTCACCTCCTCAGTATTTCTGAAGTGCTTGCCCCTTAAATGAATTTCACTGGGAGCAAAGACTAGAGAGTACGGTGGGTGGCCAAAAACGTCCCATCCAAAATCAGTCAAGAAATCTTGGGTCATTCTTGCTGCATGCAGTCTTGCACTGAGTACAGCATTACTCTTTTCGCGAGGAGTCGGGAACGCTTTGATGCTGATCGATATTGTCATTTTCTATAAGAGCTAAAACTAGCAGTTCGTCGAGAACATCCTGGAATCCTAACAAAAGGAGTACTGCTGTTTCACGACAATGCGA
>CAKNYM010053140.1:914480-965396 GCA_932195095.1 Andricus curvator | reverse complement strand
TACAGTAAGAATGACCCAATATTTGTTGACTGATTTTGGATGGGACATTTGGAAGGCAAGCACTTCAGGGATGATGAGGAGGTGAAAACAAGTGGTCAGCGCTTGGATGAAGGAGATGGGCCCGCAATGTTATACTAATGGTTTGAAACAATTACCCCTAAGCTACCAAACATGTCTGGATCGGGCTGGTGATTATATTGAAAAATTATTGTAACCCTTACATATGTAAATAATTTTTTCCATGCATTTTTTATTTTTTCAAACACCTTTAATGTTACTTATACTTATAGGTGTCTTATTATAGTTGTCTTGCTTATAATTGCTTGGTTCACGTAAACAAAGTTTTCCCTTGAAAGTGAATTATGAAGTATAAATATCTCACAAGGACAAACTCGAGGCATATTTAATTTTTAAGATAACGAATATAGTAAAAAAATAATATGGAGCAAAATAATCATTGGTAACATTCTTAACCAAATCTTTCATTAATACATGAAACGATTTTTCATCAGTTAGAAAAAAATGAGAATCCTTTTTACTTTGGTCCTATCATTGGTGGTTATCCTTAATTATATTGGTGAATATAATAATATAAGAATATATCTATATTTTTCAAATCATTTTACAAATCAAAATCAATTTTTAAATTAAAATACAAAATGAATATTATTACGAAATTTTTGTATTTCAAGGTCGATTAAGGTCACCGCCATTTTGAAAGACCTCGACGTTAACATGGCACATTAGACAGGCTCGGTCGGAATAATATTAAGCTTAAATTATATTCTGGGGTATTGGTGAATGATAGGTTCGTTGTGAATAAGCATTGTGTCTAGTGCGGAGTTGAGCCATTTTGATACATTCGATCATCCAAGATGGTGGCTATCTCTCATGACCGTTCGCGTCATTCATGAACCACCATGTTGAAGGGTCGTTGACTCTATATTCACACTATTATTTTACATTCGATCATTCAAGATGGTGGCTACCTCACATGACCTTTCGTGTCATTCATGGACCACCATGGTGGAGGGTCATTGATTCTGTATTCGCATATTATCTGTAAACTCGACCATCCAAAATGGCGGCAACCCTTCACGACCGTTCGGGTCGTGATAATTTATGGGTTTTGGTGTTCCTTCTGGTCCCTTTTCTCTTCGTTCTTCACCTGTCTGACATGGAAAACCCTGTCAGTAATCAGTAGTCTTATCTTTAATTTTTACCAATAAGAATAACAAAATCTCCACAAATTCTCGAGTTAGGACTCAAAATGTCGAGACATAACTGCGCCAAGTTCAGTCGCTCATGCAGCGAGCCTGGCGACAGCGGTAATCGCCGACTGAAACTAGACGAACAAAATATAAAAAAATTCTCCGCGATTGTCTCTCTCGCGGCCAACAGCGACAATCACCGACTGAAACTTGACATGAACTGGTATGAATTTCAGATCTTTGCTACAACTTTCCTAGGATTTGCCAGAAGTTTATGTCGAGCTACAAAATTCGTGAAATTCTTTCATTTTCTTTAACTTCTCACGCGGTCTTTTATCTTCAAAAAGTGAAAAATGTCTCTATTAGAGGTCACTTGACGCGGAAATTCATGACCTTTCCAACGGTTTTTTTTAAGTTTCTCGCTCCTTTTTTAAACAAGTAATGACGTTTCTAATTCAGCAGTGATTTTTAATACCACTCACGCTGGTCGTACCGACAATTTTCCACGGTAGTGTAGTTCCTTGGGTTGGACAAGCCGCCTTCCTTCAGTAGAAGTACAGTGTGTCGTAAGTCTAGCTACTGCAGAATGGGCGTCTTCAATCTTAAGTATGAGGTGAACGTGAGAATCAGATGTTCGTGTGTAGAAGTAAAGTTCTTCTACCAGAAGTACTGGATGTCATCTGGTCCTCCAGCGGAGAAGTTCTTCGTGCCCCGCAGAATATTCTTCACCTGTTCGACAGTAATCGATGGACATTTCTCCTTAGGGTTTTTAGGTTATTGCAAAGCTCCTTGACGCGAATGATATTCTCAGTCTTTTCCTTTAATGGGGATTGGACCTCGTAAACTACTCTCCAAAAAGTCGCGCCCTCTTCGGGCTTGGGTGGATTTTTGATAGAAACAGGGAGATCGCTTTAGGGGCGCGATGGGTCAGCGAGAAACTTTTCACTCTCCTTGACCCCCCCCCCCCCTATTATTTTGTCAACAATGTGTTTCTTGATTGTCAGAAGCTTTCACTTGTTCAGCGTATGACGGTAGATCCTCAGTTCATGGGCAAACTTCCGGACCCTTTCCGTACAGGGCATACCAGATGATTTTGTAGTGAATGACATACTGAACACGGGGTGCATTATGTCTTCTAATTACAATAAGTTAATCTACATTCTTTGCTGCAAAGAAAAGAAATAAGAACATTCGCGACATAAATTAGGCAAATAACTAAATTTCACAATTTTTGAATCAGTTTACTGACTGGGAGAGTTTTCTTATCTTTGTCATACTTTCTCTCACATCCTCTCATATTGCCATGGCGACGATTGATTTTCGGAGCATCCTGGGACAAAAATAATATTTTAACAATATTAAATTTCTTAAAAATATTTAAAAACATAAACTCAAAAACGTACACGTAGACAAGCGCTAGTCGAAGCCAAGTATTTCAAATACGCGATGGTAAAAAGACTTTTACCTCCTTGTTTCACGCGATGATTTATGTAATACGAGTATAATTTATAAGTTTTTCACGTCTGGCATTTGAGGTTAGGTTGACGCGGCCATAATCGTACAGGGGGAGCAGCGAATGAAATAAAAATGTCTCTAAATAAAAAAAATCCTCTCTTTCTTTTTGCAGAATTAAGTTTGCATTTCGAGTGTTTACCTAACGGTGAACCTATTCCTGGTGTTTCTCGTGGCGAAACTTCTCATTCTCCTGACAGACGAAATGCTCCTGTCAGGTCCAGGTCTCCTTCTGTCGGTTCCGGGTCTCCTTATGCCATAGGTCTACCTACCAGACTACCTTCTCCTGACGGATTTGGATGTGGACTTAACCAGCTCGGATTTATTCGACTTATATCCCGCCCGAATCCGCATCGGATATTTGAACTTCGAAGATACACCTTTTCTTCCGATAAACCAATTAAAATAAGAATGGGATCTAAATCCTATCAGCCTATGCCAGCCCAAGAACACATTGTTATGTCAACATCCGGTGGTGACGCCTTTGCAGTATTAGAGACTCATAATGTGCTTGCTGGAATATATACATATTGTGCTCGTAGTCATGCTAACAGACGGGCGAAAGTGAACATGAAAAGTGGCGCGGTTACCGTATTGACCTCAGAAGAAGTCAATGAAACTCCAGTAGGTGCCATTCGACAAATTACGCGGTTTTATCAAGTAGAGCGGGTTCATCACGTGTAAACCGCAATCATCCTCACAAATAATTCATTTAAAAAAAAATCTCAAATATAATATTGCTTGTCACCCAAGGTTGGATTAAAATCTTGCATGTAACTCTTAGCTAGAAATAATAATGAAAAATCAATGTGTTTGTTGCATTTTATATTTGACGCCTCATTAATCAATTTCCGCTTGCATGGTGAAAGACGACAAGGTATCGCAATGCGCAGCGTTTTTGTCAGCGAATAGAAAAGCGGCTACGGGTCCGATATTTTTCAGTGTAAAGACCACGAACGTATACGCAATTCGAGCCAACACATATGCAATACTAACCAGCGTACAGGCTTTCTTATATATATGTACGCAATATGGCCGGTCATTTGGCCTCCTTTGAAGCTTGCGCAACAACTTTGTTTAAGTTGCCTCTAGTTTTGCAATACCTTGTCTATTTCCAGCAAGCTTCGCTTGTCTCTATCTATCCCCACCACTATTTCCGGCTTGCTGGAGTTTTAGCTGCTAAGCAACTAAGTTCAGTGCGGCTGAAGTTCACTATGCCTGGCAAAGTAAACGTTCGGAGAGAGAAGTTATTCGTGAAGTGATATTTGTCCGAAACGACCATGAGGTTCTGTTGAATATTGCCCAGAGTGAGCTATTTTGTAAAATTTGGTTTCAAAACCTAATATCACTCGAAACTGAACGAGGTTGAAGCTGATTAATTGCAGCATAAAATGTACATGAGTGTTAATATCTAAACTTTTTGTATATCACTCAGAAGATGTATTCCTGGATTCAGCGACCTCGAAAATCTTGATGTGACTATTCGCGTACACTCCCAAATATTTTCCCGATTTTTTGACCGCCATTTCGAATTTTGAAATAATGGTATCAGATTTGGGTGTAGCTACCTCGAAAACCTAGTTATGACCATTTTTGTAAAGTTATACACATTTTTCCGATTTGTCGTTTGCCACATTGATGCGCCGCTTCAAGTTTTGAAATTGTGATGTCAGATTTGGATTTAGCAACCAAGAAAATCTAGATATGACCATTTTTTTCAACATCGCCACATTTTATCGATTTTTCATCTGCTATATTGGATCAGCCATTTTGAATTTGGAAACTAGGATATCATATTTTTAGTATTTATTGGGAATTTATTTAATTACTTCAATTGAATATTCGCAAGTTCTTAAGTTTTGCACTAAATTAAGAACTTTGGTGATATTTATGGATATTTTGGGTTAGGCAATATTAGGAAATAAATGGTCTTTTCTATATGCATGACCAATTTTCTGAAGGCTGGTGCCCTCCTCAGTATACAACATTATATTCACGGAATAGATATATCGTATCCAGTTGTTTGTTACGTGTGTACTTCAAATAATGAATAATACAAATAATAAGTTAGCCTCAGATTGGATTGACGTTTGATAAGATGTTTGGAATACTAGAGTTATAATGATATTGAAGAAAGGAAATTGTGGGATGGAACGCGCGTAAGGAAACTACACGGAGAAAAATGGAAGGTCAGTTTGGTCATCTAGATGTGCAGACAGACTATATTGCAGGGTCAACTATAGGACAGCCCTTGAAGATGGCTAAAGCGACTATCTCTAGAAGGTTAAAACAAGAGGTTCAAATCGATCATCTCAGAGTGTCGACTTGGTCATCTCGGACGGTCGATTCAAGCGTCATAGAGAGTCGAACCGATCATCACAGATGACGAAATTGATCATTATAAAGGTTCGAATCGATCATCATAGAGGGTCGATTTGCTCATATCAGATAGTCGACTTGATCTCCTCGGACAGTCGACTGGCCATCTTAGGGGTTCGATTTGATTCTCCTACAATTTCTATATTTGTTGTCCTTTTCCTACTTATTCCAGTTCTCTCTCATGAGAGACTGGAAATTATAAAATTAAGTGGAACCTATAAAACCTGAAAATTTATATGAAATACATCAATTCTGAAAGCATTTTTTATTCTTTGTGGATAACGAGATGTATGAGACATAATTTGATATGCAAAAACAGTGCACATTGACAATATATTTTTTGGAGCACGAAAGCCTAGGGTCACGGCACGGTGTCACTGAATTGTAAGATTTCAAACATTGGAGTAAATTCAGAAACCAATATCCCACTTCTCGTTACTTTCTGCATCATCAATGAATGCTGAAATTTTGTGCACGTTTTCAGTTTGAAACGACACGGTGACAACCAGTTGATAGCTGAACGTCCAGTTACTCCTTTATCCTAAATCCCTTGGAGGCATCAAATTTGTCGTTGCAAATTCAAAATAATAAGCTTAATTCACTTTTCATCATGTTCTCTCTTATGCACTTCACTCTCCACGAATTTTCGAAATATCGAAAAGCAGTTTAAACTTATTAAAAACATGTTTAAGCTCAATAAAAAGCGAATGTGACGGTGAACGGCTCAATGACATTCACTCACTCCGAAAATGCTCTAGAGTCTAGACCACAAGGAAGACTTATAAATTGAAATTTTAATTATGTATTAGATTTTGTCCTTATAAATAAATGATCGATTTTAATTTTAAAGAAAGGAATATCACTTTTTTTACATTTATCATTTGTTGTGAACATATTACTTACATATTCAATCATTTTAAATAAACAAGCCAACGGCATCTAATCAGGCTGGTCCTCCGCGATGGGTGGTTTGCTCTTCCGTGGATGGTCGAAATGATTGAAAACAAGATGATTGTATTGCCCATCCCGAAAGGATACCTTGCTTATCCCTGATAGTCAGTCTGACCTTCTTATAACAGTCAGACTGGTCATAAAATGAGAGCCTCTATGACTGTGTCAAAAAAATTCTGGATGGCACTTTAGACCATCTAGAAGATCGGACTGGCTCCCTAAATTTTGACCCTCTAACTTTGACCATCCATTTTTCTCCGTGTACATACACGCTTCCCCAGAGGTAAGATTCACTTGAAAGAGCAAGCTAAATTTTGTGCCATAGAAATGATGTTTTGAGAATGCCTCCTGAATATTGTTACCAAATATAAAAAAAATCGTTAGTCCACCGATAAAAATAACTCGATATTTGAAGCATTGACAGAGATAACGTTGCATCAACAAAAATATGTTTCGCTGGAATCTTTGTTGAAACTGTTTATCTTGCTGTGAACATGCTTTTGAAATGAAATTATTTTTGTTGATCCAACTTTATCTCTGCCGAGGATTCATTTGTGGTTTTTTTTATCAATTTAAGTGATTTTTCTCTCGAAAAAAGAAAAAGTAATAAGTAACGTTTTCGCTTTCAAAGAGCTTTAATTTTCGCCCGAAAAAATTTACTGAGTGGTTAATATACATTGACTTTTTGCTCCTTTTTACATTTTTGAAAATGTGTGAAAAATATCTGCTTTGTTAAATTCAACGTTTCTCGTGCATTTGACGCAAAAGTTAAAAAAAAGAGAGAGAAAAAGTTTAGAGATTTCCGAACACTTTGGGAAAAAAGAATGCTCTAGCCGGAATAGTTAAGAAGTCTCGCACAGTTTTTACCGAAAGTCAGTTCCGTTCATCAGGCCATTGAGATTTAACCAATGAAAAAATTCTCTCACAATTGGCGTTATGTCCGGGGATTGAGAAAAAAAATGCTACTATTTTTAAAATTTCAGAATAAGCACCGATATTGTTGTTTTTTGCGAAAACGAATTCGCAAATCTTCTCGTTGCAACATTGATTGAAGAAAAGGTTATCTTCTTTTTGTTTCTCCTCAATGAATCTTGCTAGATTTATTGTCTGATCAGAAAGTTTTGTTTCATCAAAAACAACTCCTTTTCCGTGCAAATACTCAACCGATTTCTCGATGCATTCGTGGGTGAATGGTACGTTACGTTGAAAATCCAGCCACGGGAAAACCTGAAAGACAGATTAAATATTTGCAATGTATATTTCACGGAAAAACAACATTTATTTCGATAAACATCAGATCAAATACCCGAAATTCAGAGAGAGAAGCTGTCCATTGTTGCAGATATTCTTCCGTTTCCGTATAAACTGCCATGACCTGCTGGACAAAATCGTCGAATTCTCTCTCCTTGCCTTCAGCTCGCAATTTCGATAGATTTGACTTTATACTGAGTGGTATGAACTTCGTATTGATCCTGTCTCTTGAAGCTTGAGACACAACTTCGACAATGTTCAAAATTTCTATTATACTGTTGTTCTTTTTTTCCAACTTTTTTACTTTATCGTGGAAGACTGACATCAGGGAAGGAACAAAAACAAGAAAGCATTCACCTAATTCATGCTCATAAAATTTCTGTAGAAAAATCGGCGGTTTTTCTGGAGAGGCGAAATAGGACATCAGGGCAGGGTACATTTGCAGAAGACGATGCACCACTGGCAGCAAACTTAACCAATGCGTCTTGCTATGATATAAAAGTTCTCGAAATAAATTTCTACGAAATCGCAGAATTCTTTGAAGTCCTCTGTGCGGACAGTACATATAGAAATATATTGATAAGTTTTGAAGGCCAGAGTGTCCACATCGAACAATTCAAATCGGTTGAGCCCATGCTGAGCGCTGTTATGAAGAATGTGCGCATTACATTCAATTCCCAGAACGTTAGAATTAATGTTCTGCTGCAAGAGGGCATGACTGTTATTTTTCCCTCCGCGTCTAAGACCCCCGAAATTTGAATTTGTGTTGTTAGCTGCAAAAGCCGCCAATTTTTCTTTTATTGCATGCTTAGCGAAAACAGTTTCAAGACAGGTGGCGATAGAAACCGCTTTCTCATCCTTCGTTTCTTGCGAATCAAGCATTTTAACTTGAATTCCGTTTTTTTCGTGATCCGTAGTGATGCCAATGAAACTCGCTTTTTGTAAATCCTGGTGAAATATGTCTTGCACGTGCGACGATAAGACATTATTATTGCTCTTTCGGCGACACATATTTTGTTGTCCAATGGAGTAAATTTTGGAATTACAAAATTAACTATCGATTTTGACGTGGACGCTGTTTGTACGGCTTTACGGTGCTTCACACTGTTGATGTGATTATCTAAATGTTTGGACCCTGTCAAAAATGTATCCGTTTTGCAATTTCCGCAATTTTCAAACTCTTTCAAAATTCACTCAAACTTCACTAACAATATCCACAGATTTTGGCGAAACTGAAAACTGGTCAACTTCATTCTCCAAAGGACCCCGCACACTTTACATCAAAATCCGGCCCCGGTCAAATTGGCTGAAATTGCAATATGATACGAGCGTCCTGATCAAAAAATCCTAATGGGAACCAGTCCAAAAAATCAAAAGTTTTCGAGATAGGTGGGGTTGAACGCGAAAAATATGACCGAAAGCGAATCTAACGTCCCGCTTGAAACTTGAAGATGAGGTGCAGATTTTTCAAAAAAATATGAGCAGCACACATGACATGGCACATGACATGACACATATCATGACACACGACATGACACATGCCATGACACATGACATGATACGTGACATGACACATGACATGACACGTCATGTCGTGTCATTTTATGTCATGTTTTGTCATTTCATCTCATGTCATACATGACATGTCATGACTCATACATAACATGACATTCCATGTCACGTCATGTGTCGTGTCATGTGTCGCGTCATGCGTCTTTTCATGTCGTGTCACGTGTCGTGTCATGTCATGTTTCGTGTCATATGTCGTGTCATGTGCCATGCCATGTGCCGTGCCATGTGTCATGTCATGTGTCATGTCATGACAAGGGATGACCTGATATGTCATGACTGATACATGACATGACAGGACACATGACACGATAGAACACATGCCATGACATGGCACATGGCATGACATGGCACAGGACATGACACAGGACATGACAAATGACAATCGAATTCGTAAGCTATAACCTACGCGCTCGGCATAAAGGATCCGTAGTAAATAAATATCAATCAGTCCCGTAGCTCAGTGGTCGCCCTCTTGACTTTATACACTTGAGAGCGCTGGTTTGAGTCTCAAGGCATGCAATTTTTATTAGTTATTTTTTTTTCGAAATGACCACAAATTAAGGCGAATTGACACGCATTCAATTCGCTCTGGCCCAATTCGTTTGAACGAATCAGAAAGCAGAGTTCGGGCGAATGTAAATATGTTAATCCACAGCAATCCTCCCGAATTAGATTTTTTTTACTGGGATAAGTGGTTTTCTATACGTATATTACCACGTATATTACCTCTCTATTTTTCTCCGTGATTTGATGTATATTACGTCCGAATGAAAACTTTCAGAGCGCATGCGTCAATATCGAAGAATACCTCACATAACCTATTTTTCTTGTCGTGAGTCGTATTCGCCGTGTTCGCTTTTAACTTTTCATTGCAGTAAATAGTAAAAAGATGTATCTAGGGCCTAAAGGAAGAATGTGGGACCAATTATCCTACAAACTCATAAAAGACGAGAAAGGAAAAAATGCTGCTTTGTGCATGATTTGTGATAGTGTAATCCACAACACTGCAGAATCTAGGCTAGAAATACATCGGTAAGTGTTTATAGTTAATAATTTTACAAATTTGATAAATATGATAAGTGTCGAAGATGTAAAGGCAGGAATTAAAAACAATATTATTTTCAGGAGAAAATGTTTACTGACAGAAGCGGATTGTGACGAAATGGAGGTTGATAAAACCGAAAACTCAAAAATGAGTGTATCGTCGCAAGTTACATCTGATCCACTTGATCTTGTACAAGACAACCATGATGTGGTTTTAGAGTTAGATGGACAATTTTTAAACAATAATACCGTAAGTATTATTATTAACGTATAGGTCTTGAAAATTATATACGTCTTTAATTTAAGAATTAAAATTATGCTTATATCGAAATGCTGACCAATTAATATGAATGCTATGTAAGTTTTTTATTTTCATAAAACTCGAGAATTGAATAGTTAATTTTCTTTTTAAATCCTTACATTGAAAACTGTCCTTTTGATTATAATTTTTTGAAATTTCTTTGGTATTTATTGAAATACTGATATATCTCATGTTTTTAACGACCATCGTTTTCAATCCTCAAGTATGGTTTGGGATTTCAGCTTTCCGTTTTTCCGAAAATAAGTTGGCCAACTTATCCTCGGAAATTGGATCGTTCAAATCTCAAGCTCACGTTTGCCGCGAATTTATTTTAACTTTCTTTTATTTTAAATAAAAGATGATTTTGACTTTTCGGTTGCTATGCAGGAATTCTACAATGAGTTTGTTTTAAAAATAGGGCTTTCAAATGTTTTATGTTCAGCGTTATATTCAGCGTAGGCTTCAACTGTCTCGACGGTTGCGAATCGCTAAAAAATCGTCAGGAGCTTATCAGTTGCATTTCGAGCGAGAAGCGGATCGGATCTTAGATAACGATTTCATGCCGGCGATTATTTCGATCAGACTTGTACTTCGAACGTTATAATTAAATTCACTTTCAGTTCTCAAATTCCGGCTCCCTTTTATTCCCACCAGTTTTCTTGTTTTTCTTCTTGTGAATCATCTTTTCAGTTCGAGTTTTTAGCGTTCAGCTAAATTCCTCAGGAGTCGCCCAGAATCCAGAATCTTCCAGCTTCGATGGCGTCGGAGGTTTTCCTTTAGCGATCGAGGTTAGTGATGAAGTGTCCGTCGAATTTTCATCGTTTATTCTAACTTTGTCAAAAAATCTCACGGGCGAGTCGCATCTCGTTCCTCGGTAGTGCGTGGCGCGATCGCGATTTCTTCCTTGTTCGTTCGCTTGGGATCGGCGGTTGCCAGTCGCCGGAGTGTCGACCGAACGACCTAAGAAAGCGCTCGATTTGGGAGTTATTACCCCAAGGTTGTGACTTTCGATCGAGTCTTTCGCGTTTTCTTCGTTCGGGTTTCTGGTCGCGATTTTTATTCATTTTCTCGTTTTCCTCCCTTTCGCGCCGGCCGCTTTTGTTTTCGTTGAGTTTTTCACCATCACAATGTCGGATTGATTTTATTCCTTCATGTACTCGTTCAGCCAATCGATACGCTCCGGTGATCGGAATCCCGCGTGGCAGCAGCAGTATTCTCGGCCCGCTTCGTTCACGCCTTTTGCCCCTTGTTTCCCACCGGTAGGTCCATCCTTCGAAACGTCTTGCGTACCTCATGAAGTAGTCTGCCAGAAACCTTACAAGCGTCCCGGAAAACCCCGGAAACGTCTAAATCGCAGACGGAGGAAAAGCAAGAAGCAACAGCTCCTCACATATGAGGAATTAGCGAATTCTGCTCTTCCCACTGTGTCTTCATCTCCGCCTCCGCTTTCCGTGACCACGAAGTTGTCAAATTCCGGTACCGTTTCCCCACCCTGGCTAACGTCTCCGCGCCCGGTTTCCGCCAGTTTGAAATACGACCTGCAGTATCCCGATTGCTGGTTAGATTCTCTCGGTCCGGAATACGACCCGGAAAGTCCAGCTTTTTATTCGGTAGGAATTCCGAAAGAGCGAATTCCGGAATTTCCACCGAGTTTCTCCCCTCCCCCGTGTCCGCCAGGAGGCATTAACTATCCCGGCACTCACTGAGCCCCCGACCGAAAATGTGCCCTCGGCGACGGAACTTTTTCGCAGACTGGAAACGAGTTCGGACAGGGAGCTTTCGCTTATTCCCGCAGGGAGCTCAATCCCAGCACTCGCTGAACCCCCGATCGAAAATTCCCCCTCGGCGGCGGAACTCTTTCGCAGTCTGGAAAGGAGTTGGGAAAGTCCGGACAGGGAGCTTTTGCTTAGCCCCGTAGGAAGCTCACCAGTGAAGTTCTCCCCCTCGCCGCGCAAGGTCTCGGTCAGGCGTACCTTGTTCTAATTAGCAACAGTTTTCCTCAACTCCTACCATTTTGACCCGAAGAAAGAATTTCAATTTCTTCCACTCCCCATTGATAACCTAAAATATTATCAATACAATGCCAACAGAAATATTACAATAAATGAATCGAGAGCCTGTAATTTTAAAAAGAACAAAAGCTCTAAACTAATCGCAATAATCCCTGCAAATAATCTAATGTAATATAATAAATTTCTAGGTGCAATTTTTTTGTTAGAACGGGAATTTTGTTTTTAACCGGGAATTGTGCAAATTTTGAGAAAAAAAGTGTCCAAGTTTGATTTCAACCGTTCTTTAAATGATTAGTTAAATTTTTATCTTTTTCAATTATGATATTATTCGATTTAGAATGCTTCATTCGAAAATCTTTCACTGAAAAGATTCCCATTTTAGATTTTCATTTTTAAGCCTACATTTTAATGTAAAGAATTTTAAAATGCAGTTTTAAAGCTTTAAACAATGAAAAATTATAAGCGTTCAAAATCGAAGATTTTTGATAAAAAACATTTTTAGTTGATCAACTGTGAATAAAAATTAAACAATGATCTTTAAAATTTAACTGTACTTTAATGATTTAAAACTGAATAATCATTGATTTTACAAGACGATTAGTCTTATTAGTTGAACAAATGTAAACACCCAATTGAAACTTTATAAAATATTTTCAATTTTAAAATAACTTTAAAATAATATATTCAAATATATATATTTCAAATATTGTTTCAGTGTAAAATATTCCATTTTTGAACCATTAATTTGAAATTTTTTAATTAAGAAAAAGAACAATATTACTTTATATTTAAAAATATCTGACTGCTAATTTAAAATCATTAATTATAAATCAAATAATAAAAAATAAACTTTGAACGTTAAATTTTAGTGGTTGCATTTAAATTTTTTAATTTGTAAGTCAATTTATTGAATTTCGATGTGTAAATAAGAATTGAACACCTATTATTCTTCGAAAAAATTGAACTAAGTTGAAGAGATATTTAGAAGATTGGAAAAATTCAAAATTAATTAAAAATTTGAAATGATTTCAAATAATTTAAACTGATTTTATTCAAATATTTTTGATTGAAAATTAAAATATTCCTTGGTTGAAATATCAACTACTGCATCTTTCCTTCATAATTTATCTTGTTGGGAATGAAAATTTAAGTACTTGGTTGAAAGTTAAACTCTTTTGGTAAAAATTATTTTTGTTTTTTGGTTCAAGATTCATCATTCTAATTGAAAACTCATCACTTTGTTTGAGAAATGAGCTATTTTGTTGAAAGTTCGGGTTTTTTTTTTGTTGAAAATTAATTTTTTTACTGAAAATTTAATTATTAGTTGAAAATTTATCTTTTTATTTAAAACTTCAACTTTTCCAGTTGAAGTTGTATCATTTTAGTTGAAAGTTCGTCACTTTGTTTGAAAATGTAACTATTTTTGTTAAAGATTAGTTCTTTTTTCGTTGAATATTGTTCTTTTTAACTGGAAATTTAAGTTTTAACTGTTTGTTAGACAATTTATCTTCTTTAGTTGAAAATTGATGTATTTTGTTGAAAAGTTGTCTTTTTTGGTAGAAATTAATTTCCTTGGTTTAAAATTCTTTTTTTTGTTGTTGTTTAAAATTCTCTTTTTGGTTAAAGATTCACAGTTTTAGTTAAGAATTTATCTTTTTGGCTTAAAATTCAACTATATGTTTGGAAATTTGTTTTTCTTAGTTGAAAATTTAACTATTTCGTTGAAAATTCATGTATTTTGTTGAAAAATCGTCTTTTTTTTGGTAGAAAATTAATCTTCTGATTTCAAAATTCATTTCATTGGTTGAAGACAGTTAAACCCTTTTTCTAAACATTTTTTTTTTTTTCGTTTAAATTTCGTCCATTCCAGTTGAAGATTCATCATTCTAGTTAAAAATTTATTACTCTGGTAGGAAATTTTTTTTTTTTTTTTGCTTGATGGAAATTAATTTTTTGAACTGAAAATTTAACTGTTCCACGTTTGGTTGAAAACTGATATTTCTTAGATGAAAATTCAACTATTCGGTTGAAAATTAATCTTTTTAAATCGAAAATTGAACTACTTGGTTGACAATTCATGTATTTTGTTGAAAAAAATCGTCTTCTTCGGTAGGAAATTAATCTTTTTGGTCGAAAATTGAACTATTTGGTTAAAAATCCATCTATCTTGTTAAAAATGCAATATTTTAAACTAAAAAATAAAAATTTGTTTGAATTATTGTTCAAATTCATGGACCTTAGGGACAAATTCATGAAATGATTAATTATGTGTTTAGTATTATTTAATTATTAATTGATCTATGGTGCTAATATATTTAAGAATATATTGTAATATAATTTGTCAAAGCTTTCTAAATGAAACATAATAATTGAATCCCAAGAAACTGAAAAAAAACATTATTTATAATAAACTCGCGAAACTGTACACATATTCCGAGAAAAAACCTGGAACTGTCAGGGAATTTCTTTCCAGGATTTGAGTAGATACCCTGTTCATTGCGACCAGGTTATAGATTACCTGAATCCACTGATATTTCATCTACCCTCTTAGACAAAGCTGTTGATACTTTTAGTAAACGATACTGCGATTACAAGAATACCCCTGGTATATTATCATTAAGTATTAGGAAGAATAACAATAGAAAAAGTTCATTAGGTTTTATTATTGATTTAAGTGGCGAGCCTATTTTCTTGAAATGTAACAACATGAATTCAGAAGGCTGCGAGAATGGAGAAATGTGTAAGATGACTGTTGAAGCTATTAATTTAGCGAAGAATGGACATAGCTTGAACGTGTTTGCTCTTCTATCAAGAGAAAAATTGTTTAGAATTAATGAATTCCTAGAAATTTCCTTTTGAGATGCAATGCTAAATTAGCAGATTGTGTAGCTGAGGCGTTAGAAGATGTAAATTTATTCCATAGAATTAATGACATTGTCGAAGACTGCCTTCATAGCGATTATCTATCCAAAAATGTGATTTACACCAACCATAACGAAGGCGTAGTCCAAGAATCATGTAATTCAAAGTCTAGTTCTTTTCAGGAAATATAAAAACATTGAGAAAAGTTGCCGCAGAAAGTCCCCAAACGTTTGATTCCGACAGTACGACTATGCTGTTCGATCAGACCTTAGAATCTAATGTGCAAAATCTTTATGAAAATGATGGTTCAGTATACACATTAAGTCAAAGTTTTGAAAAAAAGGATTGTAAGGTTGCTGATGCAGTGGAAAATTGGATTAACTTCCACTCAAAGGCTCAAAGCATTTTAATTACGAAATCCCTTGAAGAACATTGGACCGAAATAATGCATCCGCTTCATTTAACAGCTAACCTTTTACACCCGAAATATGGAGGACTAGGACTAACTGATGAACAGGTGACACAAGTATATAACATATTCTTGGATAACATCGACTTGAATGGACTGAATCAATTTAGCTCCTATAGACAAGGACGAGAAATATTCGGCAAGATGTTTGAGAAAAAAGTTACTTCCCCCGACAACCTTCTGGAAGAAAGCCCTGAGCTTTCAAGATTCGCAATAAAAATATTGAAAATCTCAGCGGTAGCAAATGATTTTTAATGTAATTATGTTGAGAGAAAAGGCTTGCAAAACATCCCTGGCGAAGGTTTCGGATAGGAATTCATTCCGAAACAATCTGAAATCTGTATCCGGACCAATTCGAATCTATCTAAACCATTCCGAAAAAAGTTCTCAATTTGGTTCGATACAACTCGGTTAAAAATTAATCCGAACTTCCAATCCGAATCAGTCTGAACCAAATTTTCAATCCGAATGAATCCGAACTCGGATTGAACTACACCGATTTTCAATCCGAATGAATCCAATTCAATCCGAACTCTGATTCATTCGGATTGATCCTCTCCGGGAACAATAATGGTTAGTGGCGTCGAACACGCTAGTTGACGAGAGCATTCACCCTACACTGTCAAGACACCATTAGCGTTAGGTACCCGAGCACTGAACAATAGTGAACACTAGGCGAGAACGAGCTAGACTGGCTTTTAATTTTTTTTCATCTTGTTTTTCCTTTGTTCTTCGAAGATGGATCGCAGTACTTCGCCGTTTCTCTTTTTTTAAAGATACACCATTCCTCAATTATTGCTCTTTCTTCTTCGAGTCTCTCGATTTCCCTTTTGTTTTCTTCTTATTTTCTTAGTTTTTCTGCTTCTTCTCTCCTTTTACGTGCGTTTTCCCTTGATAGTTCTCGTTCCTTTTCTTGTTGAATTTTCCTTTTGTTTATTTGTTCTAATTCGTCCTGCTTAAGGTCTTCCAATTTATGTTGGAATTCCTAATGAAGTCGGTAGCTTTGCATGTATGCTTTCCTTTCAAATTCGATGGTTAGTTTCTAGATTTTTTCTTCCAGATCCCAGTTTTCTGGTTCTTCTGTGTTTGGGTTTTGTGGCAGTTTCTGTTCTAGTTGGCCACCTACCGCACCCTCTTCTTCTTGAAGTTTCGACTCACGATCTCGTGTTTTTAGTTCTCTCGTGTAGCGACCTTCGTAGCCGTCGAAGATTGAGTAATGTTCTTATATTTTTACTGCTTCGTATTCTTCTTTGTCTAGGTTTAGCAGGTCCCCATAATTATCGCTTCATACTAAACCTTCCTTTAGTTTTATTTTTTGGGGGTTCCAGTTTGTGATTCCTGCAACGGCGCCTTCTTCTGGTGGATATTCTGTGGCCCTTGGATTTTCTTCCTGTTTTTTAGGTTGGCCTTCCTTCTCCTGCTTTTGTCCAAGCCCGTGCTTCAGTTCATCTCTTAATGTTGCGGTGTAGGCGATACTTTATACAGTTTTCTGGTATTCCCGCTCTGAGGAACTTTAACCATTGCAGTCGGTTTTGGGTTTTTGAGTTATGAGTCGGTTTCTGTTCTTAATGCCATTGATCTTTTGCCATTTTTGCCTTTGCCTAATTCTAAATGTTCTAACCTAATGCTTAGTAATTCAAATGCCTATTTCTCATTATCAATATTTTCGTTCTCCAATTTAAAATCATTTATATTCCATTCGCCTATACTCTTGCCTTTGAAATTTTTTAATTCGTGAATCCTTGGGGAAATTTTCTTTTTAATAATGAAAGGAGCTTCATACTGGTCATATAGTTTTCCTACCTTTTTGTCCGCTTCATCTGATAGTTTGGCTACCCTTTTCAAAACCCTATCTCCTATTTTAAATTCTAACGGTCTTCTTCTTAAATTGTAACTGTTAGATTGTCTTTCGTTCGCTTTATATACATTTTTCTGAACTTCTTCTTTTATTATTTGTAGCCTTCTTAATCTATCTGTGCATTTGCCCACGCTTTGGAACTCGATTTCACTATTTTGCTAGTATTTATAGCGAACTGCAAATCGTCTATGTGCTCATCCCAGGTGGAGTGGTCATTGTCTATGTATGTTTTAATTATCTGTTTTATCATTCTATTGTATCGTTCTGTCGGGTTAGCTTGTGGGTAATATTTTGACGTTTTCGTGTGTCTAATACCGAATTTTTGCGTTAATTCCCTTAAAGTTTTGTTGACAAATTCTGTGCCATTATCGGTGTGGAGAATCCGCGGTGTTCCCCGACGCGAAATGACACGTTTGTGGAATTCTGACTCTATCGTTTTTCCGTTTGCTTTTTTAATCGGGATTATTTCGACCCATTTTGTGAATAGGTCCACGAACACTAGAATGTTTTGGTTTTTTCTCTTGTTCGAACTTGATAACGGGCCCATGATATCGGCTGATACCATGGTCCATGATTCTTCTAATACTCTTTTTCCCATTAATCCTATCTTACTTTGATTACTTGGTTTTACTCTTTGCAGATTTGGCAGTTTTTTACCTAATTGATCACGTCCGAATATACCCCTGGCCAGAAGTAATGTTCGGAAATTTTCGCTTAAGTTTTCCCTGAGCCTAAATGTCCTGCCTGGGTTTCGTCGTGATTTTCCCGTAAGCCTTGAGCTCTAAGTTTTTTAGGTACGACTAATTTCGGGGATTTTGAGTCTGGTAATAAAAGTAAATTTGAGTGGGTCAGTTCTGTAAAAGTAGAGTTGTGAATCTCTGGTTCGCCATTTTTCATGTTCTTTGGTTTTTTTTTTGTAACTTGTCTAAATTTGGTATAGTACCAGTCGTCTGTTTTGTCATTAACGTCTGCTTTCGGGTTTTCTACGCTAGAAGCTAACGCAAACGCTATGTTTTTTCCTGGTTCTCCTGATCTCAAGAGAGCATCAGGGACTAAATTTGAACTACCTTTAAGATAGATGACATTGTAGTCATATTATAGTAATTCTAATGCCCATCTGGTTAATCGGCCAGAGGGATTTTTTAGGTTATGGAGCTAATTTAACGCCAAGTGATCCGTGATTACTTTAAAGCTGTACCCTTCTAAATATGGCCTAAATTTTCCTATGGCCCAAACTACCGCCAGGCATTCTTTCTCGGATGTTGGAAGGTTTGTGTAAGATCTGGGCAGATTAGTATTGATGCTGAAGTTAAAAGGTCTTTAATTTTTTGGAAAGCCTCATCTTGTTCTAATCCCCTATCCCATGTTTTATCTTTTTTAAGTAGTCTGTTCATCGGTTCGATTGTTTCGGCAAAGCATGGGATACATTTTCTGTAACAACTTGCCATCCCTATTATTTGCTGTAATTGTTTAATATTTTTAGGTTTAGGGAATTCTAGGATTGGTTGGATTTTTTCATCGTCTATTTGGAGTCCTCTTTCGTTGACTTTAAATCCTAAGTATTTGGTTTCCGAGCAGCCGAACTCGCATTTGTCCGAGCTGATCGTTAAATTTGCATAATTGATTTTATCTAATACGATATTTAAATATTTTAAATGGTCTTCGAAATGTTGAGTCACAATCAATATGTCGTCTAGATAACAAAAAACGTTTGGTCTCAATTCTGCAGTTATAATGTTATCCATCAGTCTCTGGAAAGTGGCTGGAGCATTGGTTAAACCAAATGGCATCCTTTTAAATTGATACATGACTTTTCCAGGGACTGTGAATGCTGTTATTGGTTATGAATTTTCGTCTAATGGCATTTGTAAATAGGCTAATTTTAAGTCAATTTTAGAAATGAATTTTTCTGATCTTAAAGTGTCCAGAATTCCTGTCATGAGTCGGATTGGGTGGAGGTCCTTTTTTGTAATATTATTAACCTTTCTAAAGTCTAAACAAAGTCTAAAGTCTTTCCCTGGTTTTTTGGTCATGACTATAGGGTTGGACCAATCAGGACAATAAGGTTTTATTATATCCTGTTCTAATGATTTAGCCACGGTTTGATAAATTATTTCTTCAATTTTTGGGCTCACGTGATAATATCGCTATTTAATGGGATCGCGGTCTTGGACGTCAATTTTATGTTTTGTTAGGTGAGTTGCCCTATGTTCTTTTCCCTGCTATACTTTTATTTTGTTTTCTAACAGTTTTTCTAATTGGGATTGTTGGCTTTCTTTAAGCTCAACAATACCTTCGTAATTGATTTTTATTTTCGGTTTCCCTTACCTCATTTGCTTTCTGAGATTCCTTTCCTATTTTATTTTGATCAGTAACTTTTTTATTTTTCCAAAGGTTACTGTCACAATCCTTATATTTTTCCTCGTATTTTTTATTATAAAATATTTTTTCCGAATTATTTTTCTTATTATTCCTTTTGATTCTTAGTTTGCCTAATGTATCTAAGTCTTGAGTGCTTAAGTCGTCTCTAGTGTCTGGGGTGGGGATCTTCTCTAAGGGGTTGGAATTTGTTGCTATTTGGGATGCTTATTAAGCTTGGGATATCCTTCATAGGGTTTTTTACCGGAATTTTGGCCTTTTTGGTTTTTTTGGGATTGGTTAGGATTGACGGGTACAATGGGAATAACGGCCAATACGGCCAACGGCCATACCACGCTGAAAAACCCAGTTCTCGTCAGATCACTAAAGTTAAGCAGCGTTGGACGTGGTTAGTACTTGGATGGGTGGCCATTCAAGAATACTGAGTGCTGTTGGCAGATCGTGGGTGTGGTGAGCCCACACTTGTAGTTATTTACTACAAGAAACTATCCACCTAGAAACACTACCCGAATCGGGTAGTGTCACGCCTACCCTGAAAGGGAAATGGCTTAATGGTATACTCTAACTTTGGACTATTTTTGTTAAGCTCTCTGGTACTTTTTTAATTAATTTTACCTCCGAATTTCGGTTTTTTATTTTTTTTGTCTTCTATTTCAGTTAACGGTTAACCCTAATGTTTACGTTTTTTCTTTCCCAGTTTTCTTTAACTTTAATTTCAGACTTAGCTTCTGTTTTACAGTCGGGTATACAGAGGGGTAGTGAGTTTGGGTATGCTTCCATTGGATAGCAGATGGGAGGACTCCCTGGTAACCACCAGGTTTCCGAATGATAATTTAAGGTCATCCGTAGGGCTTTTAGCATGTCCGTGCCTAAAATGCCTACGGAGTTTAATTTTCGAGACTAACCTGAACATAACACGTTTTGTGTGTTTACCGACTCTAATTGGAATTACTACTTGCCCAATTATATCGACAGTTTCGCCGTTCGCGACCATTAATTTTCGCTAGACGGGTTTAAAAATTGAAAATTTGGAATTCTGGATTTTTTCCAGGAATTCCTTACCAGCCTACGAATGTGTGGCTAGGTTCTAGTATTTTTTACCCTAGTACCCGCCCGTCCAGTTTCCCTGGTTATTAGCATAATAAGGACATTCTCTTTTGAAATGGCCCCTTAAACCACAATAATAACAATTGAAATTATTTGTGTTCACATTCGTTTTTGTATTTGAGTCCTGTTTTTTGTCTGAGTTAGAACTTCTCCTGTGGTGTGAGTCTTTGTTATTATTATTACCCGATTTTTGATTTTTTATAAGGATTAAATGGATATCGTCGTCTATTGTTTGTGAACCTAGGTTGGTAATTTGATTGGAAACCAGGTAGGAATCTAGGTCTGAGGTTTTGTTGGTATTGGATTGAAAAAGGTAGGAGTTGGAAATCCAAATGGTGAAAATGGAAATCAATTTTTGTATTCTTTTCCACCCTGGTAATTTTGGTTTTGACATCCGATTTGCTTATCATTTTGACCATTATTATTTTCCTTTTTATCATCTTTAAACATTCTCTGGATTGTTTTTATCCCCATTGCGGTTATTAAACTTTTGCTCATTTTTATCATCCGTGTTAGGTTTGGTAATTTGTAAAACTTGGCCTCGAATTTTCGATTTGGCTAGCTCAGTTTCCCATTCTTTACCTCAGTCCTCTAATTGTTCAAAAGTTTCAAAATCGCTCCTTTTAATGTACATTTTGTATTCGATGAGAAGGTTGTCTTAAGTTCTACGCAATTCAGATTCTAAGTTTTTTCCAGGGTTGAGTTTAGTAAAGAGTTTTGTAATTTCTGTCAGGTAAGAGTGGATGTCTTGGTTTCTTCTTTGGTTGCAGAATCTTATTTTTTTTTAAATTTCTTCCGAAAACCTTTCATCGATATACGCGTTTTTAAAATCTTCGGTGAAATCAGATAAACATCTCCAGGAATTTTTATATATTTCGCACCAATCTTTTGCATTTCCAATTAGTAGTGCGTCTAAATTTTCTAAAATATCGCGGTCATTTATTTTGTATCCCCTTTTAAATCTTTTTAATTCGTCCAAGAAATGCGCGGGACTATCATATTTATTGTTTCTGAATTTCATAGGCCAATTGCTCATAATTTGGAAGAGGGTTTGGATCATTTCGAATGGGAAATAAGTTGCTGGAATTGTCTCGTTATTTAAATTTTTTCTGGTTCGCTATCCGCATCTGTCTGTGCGACCTTTCCCTTGATGTCGAGAGTGTATGTCGTCTGTTTTGGTTTGAGTTTGTTCTGTCCTGTAATGTTTCGCTGTCGCCTGTATTGTATAATTTTATATTATTAACTCTTGTTCTACTGCGGTTATTACTGTATGAAGGTTGAATATATTCCTGTAAATTTTCTCTTAAATTGAACTGTACTGAGTGTCTAATAAGAGATGCACTTTTATTTTTCTTGTCATATGGTTCTATTGTTTTCTTTCTGTGTTGAAAAGAGATATTAGCGGGTGGGTCGAGTCTAAACAGTAAATTTTTTCTCCTCTCTTTGTTTTCTTTAAAAAATCTTTCCCTCTGCTTATTCATAAATTCGTTGTATTCCGCGGTTTCTAAAAGTTCATCTGATTCTAGTGTGAACTGAGTGTTATTTTTCAGGAATTAATCGCGATGGAAACTTTTATTATTAGATTGTCCCGAAATGTGTATTAGGCCTGACGCGCCTATTGCGGGTAAATATTCGTTGTCCCAATAGAAGGTATTGTTTTCCAAGTCGATGGTTCTGTTAGGTTGAGTACTTTGAGTTGATTTGTCTTGGTTTGTCATATTGTTTATACTGGGTGGTTCTGTGTTTCTTCGCGTGAACCCTCTACCGCGACCTATTGACCTGTTAATTGTTTTTGGGATCGCTCCCCTGCTTTGGTGTGTATCCTTAGTCAAATTAATGTTTTGATTTGGAAGTGCAGCGGCACCTTCCAAATCTAGATTATCGTGGTCGCTTTCCGTTGTGGTTGGGTTAGTCATTTTTTTTTATTTTACCTGACCTGAGTTTCATTTATTTTTAAATCGTGTTAAAATTCATATTTGCAGGAAACCCTGTATGAATGTCCGATCTGGTTTTCTAATCATAAATTTAAATTTCGCTTGAGGAATTCGATTAACCTTGTGATTAGTTATATTATGGTTTGGAGAAATCGAAAATGTGTTTGTTTTCGTTCTCCGATTCTTTGTTTACGAGATACGTCGCGTGACCTTGCCGCGAGTCGTAAGTGTACGGGTTGCGCGTATGTACTTGTTACCGCGCTTGAACGTTTCGCCTTGGTCGGCGATTAAAATATTCAATGAAAAAGGAAACGCGTTCTATTAGTTTCTTTCAGGTTTCATTTTTTTACACTATTTCAAACTTTTCGATTCTGTATTTCTAAATCCGGTTTTAAAATGTTTATATGATTAATTTAGATCTTTTGGGTGTTTTGTCTTAAACCCCATTTCAATTTATTCCTTTGTTAGGTTGGCTTTCGTTTAGTAATAATTTTAAACGAAATTTTCTGAATTATTACCGGTTTTCGTTACTTTTTTGCGTATTTCGATTTTTTCTTTTTTGACATATTGCAAACACATACATGTAAGATTATATAGGGACCTAATCTACCTTAACGATACTGCTGCCGCCACCGAAAATTGCGGCGACACTGGCAAATGTAAGGTGAGCAAAGCTCGAAATCCATTGGAAACAATACAAAATAAATTAAAATTATAAATGCTGTCATAATTCATATATAGCTGTATAAAAATTAAAAAAAAAAACAAATAGAAAATTCCTTTTCCAAAAATCAGTTGAAGTTTTTTAGTTATAAAATATTTAAGCTGGATCAATCAGGAGGGCCCCAGAAACAGTTGTGTGTGCGTGAGCCAGTGATGCCAATGTTGGCGCCTTTTGCTACTGCGCTTGCGTTCGGGCCGCGCACTGGTTGGCCGTAGTTGGCGCGCAATTCAAAATTGGAATTAAAAACAATTCTTGTAATTTAAATAAATAATTATTTAAAAATGCACAAGAATGTATATGAATTGTACAACTTCTGATTTTAGACTTCTGAAATTAAATGTTTTGTGAAATATAAGTTGTTCTCCGGAAGTCAAAGAAAATAAACTGTTCTCTAAAAAGTATATGTGTTATAAATTTATTTCTTGTCTAAAATCAGAAGTTGTACAATTTATATACATTCTCGTGCATTTTTCAATAATTATTTATTTAAGTTACCAGAATTGTTTTTAATTTCAATTTTGAATTGCGCGCCAACTGCGACCAACCAGTGCGCGGCCCGAACGCAAGCGCAGTAGCAAAAGGCGCCAACATTGGCATCACTGGCGTGAGTTGGATTCCAACGCAGCGTTATCGAAGCGAGCGCAGAGGTGGGGTTTGCGACGGGAGAACACTACTTTGGAATCCCGCTCACGCACACACGACTATTTATACGGCGCTCCTGATTGGACCAGCTTAAATATTTTATAACTCAAAAACTAAAACTTTAACTGATATTTGGAAAAGGAATTTTAGATTTTTATTTTTTTATTTTTATACGACCATATAAGTGCGGACACTTGAGTCTGGTACACCCTTTATATAATATATATATATGGTATATAGTTAAAAGTTTGTCATAAGGACAACCGCAGGATTTCGCTGGGAGCGGGCGCTAATCTGAAAAATTGCACCCGCTCCCAGAGAAATCGCGGTAAAATTTCGACGATCCGGCGAAAGTCTCGTGCACCATGAGAACACGGAGCGACCCAAGGACGACCGCCTTCTACATTTTCCCCGCAATTGACTCAGCATTTTGTTGACACACAGGGATGCTTTTCAGGCTATTAACCAGTGAAACCTTAATCTTAAAAAATATATTTCCAGTCTGCTATATTCTCGTTTCACCTTTCAATACCTCTAATTTCTTCTGCAACCACTCCTGAACAAGATTTTTTGACCGTCTTTAGTTTCAACTAGAGCCTAATTGTAAGATCATTTTTGTTTTGAAATTGAATTTTCAATTCTAAAATTGACGAAATTAAACACAAGTTTTATCGAGTAAGTTCATAGCGTCTGTACTATTGGTAAAAAAAGTTGTTTATTTTTTTCGAAACACGGTATAATTTTGGTTTGCAAATTATACCAGAAAAGAAATGACCAAAGAAATGAAACTGCGACTGAATAAGGGTTAATAATGAAAAAGATAGAGAACTTCACATAAATGTGTATATTTAAAGTATTGTTTTGAAAAATCAATAAGTATTTGAAACTACAAAATATACAGAAAAAAAGTTTGCTCAAGGCCAAGAACGCTCATTCCTATTATCGTAACTGTAATCTATACTCGATAATGATATATAATATATAAAAAATACGAAATAGGGAAAAACATACATCTATTTATTAAAGCAATATTCAAAAACTAAACGACGAATTTTTGAGCTCGTTCGCAGTTTTTCAGTCTATAACACCGATTTTTGGTGGATCCCCCTTTTTTTAAAATTACATTAATTTCTTTGGATGATAACTTTTTCGCCTTCTCAATACATTGTTTCTGTGAGGGTGTTTGTGTAATAGAATTTGAAGATGTACTCGCAATAGCTGTATCAGATTGAACTGGTGAAGTTGACATTTCATTCCTTCCAAATTCATCAATAAGATGAACCTCGTCGCCGCCTTGAAGAAACTCTTCGCAGGCTTCCTCAGCTTCTGCAGGATCAGTTCCTTGAAGGACTGCGTAAGGCACATCGTCTATTTCTGAAAGAAGTGTAGTAAACAATATTTAAATATATTATATGAATAAAAATAAATAAATACAGACACAATGTTAGATTGTGACGTCAGCTATTTTCGACATCTACTCTTTTCAACATAATCATCAATCAAACGAACATCAACATCATAGACATCATTATCAAACATAATTTCATAAACATCATTTCCAAAACATCATGAATAAGAATAAATATACTTGAGTCCTAGTTTTTGGAATAAGGACACAATCTGTTTTTTTCTAGTTGTCGACAATAAATGAATACTCTTATTTGCAATACCAAAACTCCTTATAATCCAAATCTTAACTTTCTACTTTTTCGTAATATTTATTTTCAATCTTATAACTCTAGAAATCGGGTTCATTGACCACGTGAAATTTCACTTAAATTCTATAAATCTCATATGATTTTAATTTTAAATAATAGTTTCTCCAAATTGGATTTTCATAATCTCGCAAGATATTCTTAAAATTAACGCTGCTTTTTTCGGCTCAAATCAATAAAAAATAATCTTTGGTGGCCAGGGTTCTTTCCTGTGCAGACCGTCCCGTAGGAAATTTAACATTCAATGGTGGCAATAGCCTTCTCGCTTTTTAACTCACAAATATTCTTAGAATACGGCGTCTTCAAAGCAAAGACCCGATATTTTACTCTTCTCCTATTTATTCGCAGTAGCGATCTCAATTAAGAGTAACGATAATACTCAACTTATAAATACAATGGCTAATCTGCCGAATAATAATCTATTGTAAATCAGGTAAGAGGGTCCCGTGGACGCTACTCTTCCATTCGCAATTCGAAAAAGGGGCCTGAGTCGAGTCCCTCTCGACTGCAGGTGCGTTCCTACCTGCCCGTAAAAGAGACAAGAAAAGGTGTAAAAATAAAGGTCACTGCCAAATATTCTGGAATTTACCAGTTTAGAGAGATCTTTCAAGAGAAATTTATTATAGGGATTTAGATCCTTTTGAACTCGTGAAATATTCTCGAGGCTTGCTATTCAAGCTTAGTCGCTTTCTTAATCAGGTTGGGGAGTTGACTCCCGTCTGCTTATAAGAAACTAAGTGTTTGACTATCAATCATAAATTTCTAAATCTAACTACTTCACCAAGGTTGCACGGTTAACCGTGGTCCGGACTTCAGTTAGGCTAGAGAAATTTGTAATCTGATAATATTGCACTTCGAACCGAAAGGCTATGGCCAAATAAAATCTCAAAATATTCTAAGTGAGACTTTCTCGTCTCAAATATTCGGAAACTAAGTCCGTTAAAAATGCACAGTGAAAACACTTAGAATATATTCGCTCAAAAGAAAAATCCCAAGAAAAGTTAAAGTCTCGAATTGTACTCGCAACAGGTATTCAGAGAGATGGCCTCTTGTAAACCGGATTGGGAAGTTAACTTCCGTCCGCTCTTAGAAGGTCTCTCCTTTAAGCAGATAGATTTTTGAACTTAGGATTTTTAGTCCTAAGAACTCAACTCTATCCCAAATCGCTTAAGAAGATGTACAAGACAAGAACGCAGAATAAATTCTACGGCTTCTCTTGAGGTACTTCTCAAGCCCTCCTCCGCTTGCTACGCAAGCCCCCCAACTGCACGATTCTAGTCGCGCGGCCGTTTTTATAGACCGCGCCCCGCTCTCAGACTCCCACGCTCCACAAGAGTGTTTTAGTGGGAGGCTGCGAGTCTTCGCTCTTTCCTTGCCCTCTTATGACGCAACTTTCGCTGGTCTCTTCGCTCGCGTAAGGAGTTTTGCCTAAAAGGAGGCTGCATGCTGTAACCCGATGGTTACAATATATATAGATTTTTTTTTTAATTTAGATTGATCGTGAAAAACTCTATTGGAAGAATGGAATTTTATCGGTCCGTGATTCCAGTTACATTGTAACAACTTTGGGTATTTTACAAGTCCCGATGGATTGGCTTCATTTAACTGCTGAGGAAATGTGCAGAAAGGAAAATCTTGCCTCTGCCCACTTGCTCACTTTTGGACCGGATGTACCTTTCAATATTGATTCTATGCAGTACATTTTAGAGGGTGATAAAATCGCAATTGTAAGTTTTTAAAGACGTTTGAATCTACTTCATTTTATTAATGTTTTTTTTTCAACTTGCGTTATATTTCAAAATGGCGGCACTGGAGCCATTCTCCTGCAGATTTTTTTTTTGCGGCACGCAGTAGGACTACCGCAAATTTGAAGCTGGAACAAAAACAAATTTTTTTTCCTAATCTGCATAAGAATAGCTACAGAATGACGTACGGGATTTGAAAAATATATTTTTTTGTAAAATTGACAAGTGTTTGAAGCAAAAATGTCATTTTTGGACGAAAAAAAGTCAAGTCATTTGTTTATAAAAATTGTTTAAATTAACTTATCGAAAAATCCGTACGTCATTCTCTTCAAAATGTTGTTTAAAATATGTGGTTAAAATTTGAAAAGAAAATATTGAAAATTGTTCGAGCTATGCTGCGTGCCGTTTTGAAAAAACGTGTTTTGAGAAAAACTCGTTTAAAGTTTTGAGTTGAATTTTAGACATCCACGAGCAACCAGATGTACTTTCCGAACGAGCACTGACGCTACACTAACCTACTTTTGTCCGAAAATTTTGTTTGAATTGTACACGAATCCTCTCTAGGGACATCTGTGAGTGTATCACAGAAGTTGAAAAGAGGGACAGGGTACCTTCCGAGCAGATGTGTTCATACCGCCTGTAGCCGTATGAGAGACGCCCGACACGCCTCAGCAAAAACGTGACATTAAACAGAAAAAAAAATGTTCATGTATTAAACCTTTTGCCCCATATTCTACAAGGTTTAAACTAAATTTTAAGCGAAAAAAAAAATCGATTTTCTAAAAAATTTACACTGGTGTAACCCCTTAAGTAGGGGAAATCCGCGGCTATCTTCTTAAGCTAAAACTTTTTTATTATACATATAAATTTGTATTAGTGTTTTTTTTATCCTATGTTTTGTTTTTAACCCTTCCTTATATCTTTTTTTCAGAGCTTCGATTGCTAGCTGAAAGTTTCGGCTAAGGGTCTGCTTGATATATGTATACGCATGCAGAAGTTATATCTAAGAGTAACTATGGGATTATAAAATTTTATATTGGTATATTTTTCTTTCTTTTATATTTGGTAAAAATATAAATTTTATATCCATTTTTTTATTATTATATCCCATGGACCTTATTTAGTTTAGTTAGTTTCGGGCGTTATTTGGGAATCCCTTGCGGCTTCGTTATGTTCGTTCTCAATAGTAGGTTCTTCTAAGTTTTCAGTTGGGAGATTGAATCTGACCCAATCGCGACGGACTTGATAGTGAGCTATCGAGTGGGGACGAAATCTTCGTCTTTTAATGCGGGAGTAACAAATTATAATGATTATAATTATTATTATAATATAATTATAATTAATTATATATAATTATTAATAATAATAATATAATTAATTAATTAATTATTATTATTATAATTATAATGATTGGCCAACGGCCATACCACGCTGAAAAACCCAGTTCTCGTCAGATCACTGAAGTTAAGCAGCGTTGGACGCGGTTAGTACTTGGATGGGTGACCATTCAAGAATACTGACATGAGTGCTGTTGGCACATCGTGGGTGTGGTGAGCCCACACTTGTAGTTATTTATAACTACAAGAAAAACCTAGAAACACTACCCGAATCGGGTAGTGTCACGCCTACCCTGAAAGGGAAATGGTTTAAGGCCATGTTACGAGTGGGCCACGTCACCGGATTCCTACCTTACCGACACTTTTTTCAAAATCAACTTACGTTTACACGAAACGCGATATCAAGTTGGAAATTTGGGATAATAAATAAGAAGCGCTAAGAAAGGCGGCTCTGGTCCTAAATTTTTATAATTATGAAAAAAGTTTTTTTTGTAAATAATTTTTTTTTGCTTTTTTTATGATTATTAAAATTTAGAACCAGAGCCGCCTTTCTTAGCGCTTCTTATTTAATATCCCAAATTTTCAACTCGATATCGCGTTTCGTGTGAACGTAAGTTGATTTTGAAAAAAAGTGTCGGTAAGGTAGAAATCCGGTCACGTGACCCACTCGTAACATGGCCTTAATGGTATATATATGATGATTAAAATAACCGCAATTACAAGGCCAGTAGAAATTGTAGTTTTCTTTGACAAAAACAGATAATTTTCCAGACGCGAAAGTATAGAAGCTCTTCTCTCAATATCTTGCGAGGCAATGTCATTTTTGCTATTCACGAAAATTGGAGGTTCAATAGGATAAATACATTCGTCTACCGTTTTATTGGTCAATGATCCCAAAGGAAGAGGGAAAATATTTGAGATATTCGCAATTTCAAGTGAGAAAGGGGCATCATAGAAGTAATAGTCCTTATGTACATGTTTTTCTAAGGAAGTCAGGGTAACTGCCTCGGTATGAATGGAGCATCCCGGTAGTATTTACAAAATACCGGTTCCTAAAAGAGTCTGACTACTCGTGAGAATTTTCTCACCTTGGCAGATCAGTGCAAAAGTTTCTGATTTTGGTATAAAATATAACCAACCATTGAACAAAGGAATATAAGTCCAGGTGGTTCGTGGCTTGGGACCGACCAAAATATTACAAAGTTTCAAGGTATTCGGTGAATTACCAGTTTGAAGAGCACTTTCACATATGATTTGATGCATGAATTTAAATATTCGTGATCAGCGAAGAAGCATGATCCTTCATTCCTTGAGATAGCAATATATTTGGACTGAGGGACTATGTAGGCTGAACCTATAAAGGAATCACCTAGATCTTGTTCGCTAGGGCATGCATGAAGTGTGAAAAATGAAAAGGACTGGAAACTGGGTAACGGTATTTCTATAATAATAATAATAAGTCTTTTATTCCTATAAGAGAATTTTATGTCGGAAAGTGATGAAATAAATTCAGGTATTATTTTACTGTTATTTAAAATGGGGAAATTGATCAATCTCTTAATATTTGTAGTGACGTTCAAAAGTTGTTCTGGTGAGATTAGGTTAGGTTGCAAGATGCCGTGGTGAGCAAGGGTTATTGCGGAAATTCAATTTCCTAAGGTGTTAATATATTCATCTAATCCGATTCTTATTGATGCAGCTGCGATAGTGATCCGCGAGTATTCTATATCAGATTTCATTTTATCAAAGCCTTCTTTCCATATTTTAAATTCGGTTAAAGCGGTTTGAACCCTTTGGAGTTCGCGATGAACTTTAGTGAACTCTGAACGTACTATATGTGTACTATTTGAGAGTAACTCAGCCACGTATGCATTACTTTTATGTAAACTATCTATTTCGGCTTCTATGTTTTGAGAATCATCAGTGTCAAGGGTGCCAAAAAGGGTGCGACTTACTGATCCTATGAACCCGAATGGAGCACGTCTCTTAATAAGTGGCATGTCTCGAATGTGAATAAAGTCTTCTTGATCTACATCGTGATTAAGGAGGGCAAGAATTTGATTTACGCGTTTGTCTACTGCTACCAAACGTCCTTGCATGATCTGTCGGTGGTAATGTATGTTAAATTCACGTTCTATCTTTTCACTACAACAAAAATCATCTATTCGGCGATATTCTCGGAATAATTCGAATTTCCGATCGAGAATTTCTCCTATGTCTACGTAAGTTACCCAATTCCATACGGAGATTTAAGGGTTGATATTAGGAAGATTTTCGTAATAAATACCAGAATTCTTTAAAATTTTTACGATTTGAAAATGATGTCTTGAGTTTAACCCGGTGCATAATGGCATAAAAGAAATGAGGGTTATAAATAAAATTTTGGTTTCCTTACCAATTTCCATGATAATGAGGTTGTCTATAGTGTTAAATTTTTATTCTTTTTTTTTGTTTGGGAAAATGTTCGGAATAATGCGAAATTAAGAGAGTGATTAGTAGGATGATTAAAAAATAATAAATTTCTGAATATAAACAAAGTTCCAAATGCGTACACCTTGAAAAAGAAATTTTTGAATCGTTTCTGAGAATATCCAGACTCGATTGTAAATTTTTCGTTAGTAGAAGGAAAAATAAGGAAAATGAAGAAAAGGAGGTTGGAAAGAAGGTGGAGGAAAGAAAAAGGTTCTTTATGAGGAGAATGAGTATTCTGGTAACGTTCCTTATTTTGTCTCCTGCAAAATCCACAATTTGGGATGGTTTTCTTCCTCGGTTGTCAAATGTTTAGCTAGTACCTGTAACTTGGTAAATCATTAAAGTTATCCTTCGGGATATCGGGGGGAGGGCTCAACATGTTTAATCTTATCCATGTGTTTTGTTATATAACTTCCATTACCAGCATCCAAAATTACATCGTTAGATTCGATTATACCCAGGATTGTGTAAGGTCCAACATAATATTTTTCAAGTTTATTTTTCCTAGGTTCTAACAAAACTTTGACAGATTCTCCTACATGAAATGATCGAGGGTTGATTTTTTTGTCGTAATATCCTTTTAAGCGTTGTTTACAGTGAATTAAGTTTTGAGTGACGATTTCACGGTTTTCCTGAAATCTTATAACCAGCTCCCTCAAATAACTACCATAAGTTTCCAATTTGTCTACAGTAGGAAAAGAGGAAGGTATTCGTGCAGGCTTTCCAAAAACAAGCTCGAAAGGGGTAAATTGAGTTGATTCATGAATCGAGGTTGTTGTATGAGAAAATAGCAAAAGGAATTAACCTATCCCAATCTCCATATTCGTCTATGTAATGACGTAGGTAATCACCTAGAACTTGGTGACTTCGCTCTAGAGATCCATTAGATTGAGGTCTATACCCGGAGGTTGTGACGTGTCTAACCTTGAATATTTTAGCTAGGTTGTTAAAGATTTTTCCCGTAAAGTCTGTACCCTTGTCGGTTAGGACCACTCGCGGGCAACCGAACTGAGCGATGATGATGATTCGCGGGTATATCCGTTATGATCATAGGTTGACGAGTTTTGATTCTAGTTAGTTTTTGGTCTTGGCAACTTGGCCATTTGCGAATAGTTTCTTCAACTTCTCTTTTAAGTTCGGGCCAAATAAATCCTTCGCGAATTCTTTTAAATCTTTTAGTAACACCTTTGTGTCCTCCTACCAGACTAGTATGATATTCCTCAGTAATATTTTTCCTTTCATCAGGGGGTGGGACTTCGATTTCACCGTTGCAAAGTGTTATAGTGATTTCTTTATCATCAAAAACTGACTTGAATGCGTTTCTAAGGGTGTTATTAGGTAGTTTGTCTAAACCATCTCCTATTTTTGAAACTCTTAAGGTTTTTAATCTGAATTTTTCTACGGCAGTTCTTACATTTAAAAGTCAGCCTAAAAGATCAGATGTCTCTACACGTTCGTAAAATTGTTTTTTCACTACTACGCTGAAAGTTTTGAAAAATCCCTTTTTTGTGGTCACAACTTGCCCTATTTGTGGGTTTTTATCTCGCAATTCTTCAATATCTATGCAATTAAAATCTAACAATATTTTTCCTATTGGAGTAGAAAAAGTACAATCGGCAGAAATAAAGTGCACAAAATTATCTTTAGAATGAGTTAAAAATTCACGCAATTCTTTGATTGTTAACAGACTGAGATTAGTCTCGAGGGCTATTTCCAACTCTGGATCGGGGATATTATCGAAAGAACGAATAGGCTTAGGAACCTGAATTAACTCAGAAGTTTCACCAGGGCTGAATTCTGTATCACTGGAACCTTCCTTAACAAGTTGTCCTGAATCAGAAGAAGAATTTGGTTGAGCTTTTATAGTAAGGTCTCCGTCGCTTAAGGTTTTGTCCGATTCGTCATTAGATTCGTCTACATCTGAGTCGTAGGTTTCCGATTCTGTAGTTCTTTCGATTAAATTAGGGTCATTCGTAACGTTATTGTCAATGTCTTCATTAGGTACAACGTTTTCTACTCGGTTTTGATTAATATTTGAAAATAATTGGTCATCTGTAAGTTCTAACTGAGGCAGATATTCGTCTTCGGATATTTTAACTAGATTCGCTGTCATCATCGCTTGAGTCTGAACCTAGAAGATGACGATAAAAACCTTTTGCCCTTTTAAAAAGGTTTACTAGATGTTTTATTTTCGAGAGCTTGACTCACGGTAGGGATTTTCGTCGGTCGCCCTCTTTTTCGCTCGGCGGGGTTTGTTTTTTGCAAAGGAAGGACTTGACAGGAATCAGGGTCAGGTCCCTGAGTAGGGTTTCGTGATAACGCGTCAGCATTTTTATTTGTTTTGCCAGGTTTATATTTCACAACGTATTAAACGTGAAGTAGGATCCTTAACCGAGTGAAGCCAAGTGAGGGGTTGATGATCATTAACGATCGTACATTTCCTGCCAAAGATGTAGGGTCGGAAATAAAGGACAGCGAAAATGATTGCCAAACATTCTTTTTCAGTCGTGCTGTAATTTCTTTCGGCAGAATTTAAAGTCCGGGATGCATAAGCAATTGGCAGATCTTGGCCAAGTGGACCTTGACTCAAAACTGCTCCAATTGCGAAATCTGACGCATCGGTAGTAATAATAAAGGGTAAGTCAAACCGTGGTACTTGAAGAATTGGTTCGTTACACAATATATTGATGAAACGCCTATAATATCCTACTAGCCCAAGGAACTGTTTTACATTAGTTGTATTTTTAGGTATAGGAAAGTCTTTTGCGGCACGAATTTTGTCAAGAGATGGTCTTACACCATTCTTATCGACGATGTGCCCGAGATAAGTAACTTGTTTAGAGAGGAAAATGCGTTTGTCAGGTTGTAAAGATAATCCAGCAGAGGAAAGTCGATGAAAAAGTTTTCGGACCTTGATTTCGTGTTCTTCTAACGTGGATGCGAAAACGACAATGTCGTCTATATACACAAAGAGTTATGTGCCCTGCAAACCACTTAGTACAAGATCCATGAGTTTTTGGAAGGTGGCAGGTGCGCCAGTTAGTCCAAATGTCATGCGAAGAAATTCCTAATGACCTTCAGGGGTCGAGAAAGCGGATTTGAAACTATCTCGATGGTTCATGGGTATCTGATGAAACCCACTTGCTAGATCAAAGATTGAAAAATAAATTGCACCTTCGAATTGATCAAGGATTTCGGTAATATTCGGACGAGGGTATGCATCTTTAATAGTTTTTTCGTTTAATGCCCGAAAGTCAATCACCATGCGCCATCGGTTATTACCATGAGAGTCATTTTTCTTTGAAACTATCCAAACGGTAGAGTTATAAGGGGAGTTTGAAGGAGTTATAATTTCATCTTTCAAGAGTTTATCTACTTGCCTTCGAATCTCTTCCTTATGAATGGGTGGAAAGCGATATTGTTTGTTGTGGATAGGAATTTCGTCGGTTACAGGGACGGAATGAAATCCAGCGTTAGTAGCGGGTAATGAGTCGTTTTCCAAATGAAAAATATGGGGGAATTCCTGTATTAATGTTTTGACGTGATCGGATTCTTTTGGCGCGAGATGATCGAGCCTCAATCTATTAATTACTTCATTAATTCGTTCTTCAGGAACTGTTCCCTTCATCTCTTCTGAATTTCCGTCGATACCCATGGTTTCGAGACTTTCGAAAGGGATTAAAGTTTGTGGTTTGATTTTAACATTAATGTCTTCTTCCCCGGTATTAATGGGTAATACGTAACATGTACCGTTCCTATTTGTTACTGCGGCATTTCCGATGAAAAGGTTAGGCCCTGAATTTCGGATAGGCAAGTATCCTTTATTTATTTCTTTATTAAGCACGGGAATCGGTATTTGTTGTCTAGTCCGAGCTTTAATCGTATGAATTGGTAATTCATAATTACTAGAAGATTCGTTCGTATTGGTTCTTAAATCAAACATTGATAAAAAGGGGATTGGAGTGATCGGTCTACTTTTAGTGATTAAGGCATTGTGGTGATACGAAACTTCAGCTCCTTCAATTTTTAAGTATTCGCTTCCAAAAATACCATCACCTAGAAGGGGTACGTTTATACCAATGATATGAAATTTAACCAATGTTTCAAAAACATAAATATTAACTGCCCCTAAGGTGTTCACCTTGCCCGAAGTTATCCCGGTTATTCCAATTATTTCGGAATTATTAATAAAAACATCAGGGTTGAGAGAGGTACATTTTACTAAATTAATCTAAAATCCTGTATCCACTAAGAATATTCCCGTTTTGCTAATTAACTCAAAAGAGGGGACTTCAATAAGAGGAGTATGTTCACCGAGTCCTAACACTCTAATTCTTGATTCTCCGTATCTAGCAGCCTTACCGTTGGTTTAATTGAATCTTGGCGTTCGCTCGCCGACGGCTGATCTCGACGAGCGCCATCCGCGTTTAAATTACCGGTAGAATTATTATTATTCGATAAAACTTGGTTCAGGAAAGGAGTTAAAAAAGGCTTATTTCGGCCCTGGGCACTGGGTTGATAGAATTCCTGTACCCTATGACTATATCTGCCATAGTTGAAACACTGTATACTATTCCTAGGCCGAAAACCATTAGAATTGTTATTTGAAACTTGGGGCCTTGAGCTATATAAAGTGTTACCAAATCGCGGTTGGTATGATGCAATTTGGGGAAATTGAGAATAAACTCTTTGAGTTTGATTCCTCTCCATAAGAAATCTTTCTTTTTCAAGGGCTAGAGCTATGGCTCTTTCAAAGGTTGTTGGGATTTTTGAAGATACTCGAAATTCTAGTTCAGGGGAGAGTCCTCTCAGGAAACTTCGTAAAGCCAAATCTTTAAGTAAGGTAATCATGGGCTGGGCTTGATCCTCTGTGTAGGAATCTTTTATAGGGTACGCGTTCATAGGGTTTTATGAAAATTGTACTTAAATCTGAAACACATTGTTGATACGTTTTTCCGGACAAGAAATAATCCTTTAATCGATCTATGAGATCACTTATCGTTTCAATGTTCTGACCATCTATGCAATATCTTGCGGTACCTTTTAGTTTTGCTAAGATAGCTTTAACAAAAGTGGATTCTTTACATGCCTCACCAAGGGTTGACTGGGCATTGCGAATATCTTGAATATAATTTCTCAAGGGAACGTTATAGCCATCAAAAGTGCTAATAGTCGATAACGCATTTTGTAACGCGAAAAATTCGGTCATAGAAATGACTGCTTCAGAGAGATCTTTGCTATCACTGTTTTCAGACATTTTTAGGCAAAAAGTAATTTCAGACAGAATTCAAACTAAAACAGTTTTATTTCCTTGAGATTTACAAGCAAAGATGGAAAAATGATGATCAAATAACTTTAGTTATTTATATTCAAATCATTTATCCCACTACTTCTGACACCAGTCTTTGTGTCACATACTGAGGGTTTTCAGCACACGATCAAGTCGACGACTATACTATGGCTAGAAAATTCCAAATAATTGAAGGTAAAATCAGTGAAGTTGAACACAAGCGTTTAAGGTCCTGATTAGAAATTACATTTGATCGCTAAAAGTTTTAATCACTGTTTTCCTTTCGTGGTTTCAATAGTGGTACAAGTCAAAGACTTCCTAATTGATGGTGAAAATACATCAACAAAAAAAAGGACATCATGCAACAGTACAACGATATTACATTAAATCTTTTCCTTATGACCATCAAATCAAAAGAACATCAATAAAAGGTCATTTTCATCATGCTCACTCATTCACACTTATACATACATATTCACACTCTTTCATAACTCAACCTCTGTATAGTTAAAAAAATATAAAAATTTTGAAAATAGGAGGGATGAAATTCCAGGACGTTACAGTGGTCTACTTTGTTTCTTCCTAGTTTGAGTTTTCATATAGGGGGTAGTTTCATTTCCGGTAGGGGTAGTTTTTGGAAATTGGTTGTTAGCGCGTTCAAGAGCCCAAAAAAAGCCCAAAATTCTGTCGTCTTTGTTTTTTAGTTTTTTTTTTCAAATTTCAAGCCAGCACCTCCACACCAAATTTGAATTTTCATAAAAAGTAGTGGAGCCAAAAAAACGGCAATACAGCCCAAAAAAGCCCAAAATTCTAATACAAAAAAATTTGGGAATTCCGATTGTGGAGGTGCTGGCTTGATGGACCTCAATAACACGAAAAAACATGGGTGTTGTAAAAAGTACAACGCGCGACTACTTGTGTGAGCAGAACGTGCGCGACTACCGAAAGGTTAGCCAGTGAGAGTCTACATACATAATTGCATATTAAAAATCAAAGTACATGTTAGAAATCAAGGTGCATATAAGAAATCATCATATATCCTACAGCTCATAATCATCATGGGTATTTCGAGTAAATTTAGCCAAAGGGCAAGGCATGAAGATCAATTAGCATGCGAGAGTAAAAGTATGAAGTAGGGTTTGAAATTCAGAGTCAAAAATGGAGTTTATATCCTTGAATTCTTTTCCTTTTTCTCGGCAGGTTTTAGGTTTTGAGGAGGAAAAGTGTGGGATTTTGGGTTGGGCGCAGGTATTACTGGGGTAATATCCGAGGGAGAAAATAGGAAGATGGAAATGCCGAGAAAGGTGTGAACACCATAAAACACTTTGAAATCAAGAAAGGAGTGCAACGTTTATTGCCACTTGAAGTTGCGGCGACAAACCGGCAGTTCGTGGCGATAACCGCCCGACGATTGATAGAGGGCGGACAGCCCTTGGAAGCGGGTCAGACGAGTGGATGACGCCGGTCAGCAGCTGGAGACCCTCTCCGGAAACAATAATGTAGTTGGTGGCGTCGAACACGCTAGTTGATGAGAGCATTCACCCTTCACTGTCGAAACACTATTAGCATTAGGTACCCGAGCACTCAACAATAGTGAACACTAGGTGAGAACAAGCTAGATTGGCTAGCCCTGCGATGGCAAGCGTCTCGTCCGACGCTTCGGGGCCCCTCGGGGGGTTTCGCCTCTACTCGGATGCGGCCAGGCAACCCTTTCGTGCAGGGCCACGCCGAGTCCCTATTTTTGGTGACAATTCTGTTACAGTACACCACCTTGTGTCTCTTAGCAACACGATTTTTTGGCCTCCATGCTTACTCAACTGTCTTTCCAAATTTGAAGATTTAAATTCGACTAATACGAGATTTCTTTTTCCATTAAATTCCGAATCCACCAATCCTTTGGCAAGTAAAGTTCCGCTATGACTATCACAAGTCTCGTGCCAAATATCGATCGTTTTGCCCATGCAAATAATTGTAGAAATGTCATCAGAAACAAGGGCATAAATTTCGGTGTTGTACATCTTTTTTGCCTCTTTGACAGCCTCTTCTGCTATTTCCTTTAAAGATCGTGCAGTTTTCGATTTTTCCGTGAAGTCCCACGAGTTTAAAAAAAGTGGCTCCCCTTTAGCGTTGTGAATAGTTTGGGAAGACGTACTTTCGTTCTTACTTTTGTTTCTCCATCCATTCAGGAGCAAAACACTTTCTTCATCTACCTTGGATGATTGAGTTTTTACAACCTTTTTGTAAGCACGGTCTAATAGAGACCCACTCATTGTTTTTCTTGAAGGAGGCACATAATTAGGATTGAGATGCTTAACAAAACTTAAAAAATGATCAGACTCAACAACTGCAAAGGGGATGTTGCATAAAAAAATAACTAAAAAAACTGACATTTCCGATTTCAAGGTTGATTGACTTTGCGATTCAGTAGACAAGGATGGACTGATACCGATACTAGATTCGACGTAGCTTGCTTTGTTTGATTATTTAAACCACGTTACAATTGTTTTTACTTTTTGAATTAGATCTGACAAATCATCCACGTTGCGGATTATCAGTTACAATTTCGCTTTTCTGATTTGTATTAATTTCCCGTTTTTTACACACTTGGTGCAATTTGTTTTTAATATTTTCGGATGTGTGGGCTACTCTGACTTCATAAACACTCAAAACAACAGTTTCCATTTTTGATCCTATCAAATAATGGGCCGTCAATCCGAGAAAGCTGCGAGAATTAAAAGCATCAGTCCAAAGATCTGTGGTGAGGGTAATGTTGTTAACGTTTTTCAAAATTTTCTTATAATCGCCAGAAACGTTTATGTATTTTTCATCAAGCCGCTTTGCGAAGGTTTTTCTGCATGGGATTTTATAATTAGAAGCAAGATCTTTGATAAATTCTTTGTAGCCTTCTCTCTCAACAGTAGCAAACGTCTGAGAATCCTAGCAAATCATGAAAAGCATGCTGTTCGTCAATTTTAAACGCTTAGGGCCTCCTACTTCGAATGATTTCATATTCCTGAAACCGTTTTCGATGTTTTCTTTCTTTGGGTATGTACCAGAATTAGGAGTCGAGCTATGAGCAGCATCGGCAGCGTTACCCTGTTTTGACGTCGATGGTGCTTCCACCTTTCACTTTTTTGTGTTGGGTTTTGAACTACGACCCGAACTGTCTCGCTTATTCGACAGATTTTCAGCTTTTTCCGATGAAATAAGAGAAGCATGTGCTAAATTTGAATGGAATTTCATATTTGAAGTGTTTCCTGAGGTTTTCACTACTTTATCACAGTACCTACACATAGCAGTATCATTATTTATTTTGTGGGAATTTTTCCAGCATTAATTGAGTTAATTCATCGTTTTCGATCGCATTCCAAACGTCAACGCTGACCGTGCAAGGTGCAATGAATATGAATTTTTTTTCTAATATCTAAAAAAAATATATCAGAAATTATCAGACGGGTTAAATAGAAATTCAAAATTGCGCTGTACTTACTTTTTTGTTGTTGCGTTTTTTGAACTTATTTACTACAAATGCTGAAAACGCAAAAAAAGTTAAGTCCAGCGCTTTGTTTTAAATTTCCTATTATAAAAAGATAATTGTATAAATATCAACGCATTTGAAATCTGGTTTAATTTTAAGATTTAAGACTCGTATTTCTGTAACAGCCTGCTGTCTATTTATACATGTCGGTATTATATAGTAACAGCCCTCTAGCGGTAGCGTTAAGAAGTTGTCTTAAGATGATAGTGGTGGAAGTAAGGCCAATAAGTGGGAAAAAGTGTATAAAACGTATAATTTTAGCAACAAAATGCATCTTTCATCGAAATGGAATACATCGTGGACGTATAAGGCTTCAAGAATCCCAACATCTAGTTTGTCTTGATTGATTTGGCTATAGTTTCTCTCAAGGAAGACACTCAACCTCTAGTCTACCTCTTTGAACTCCGCTGCTATTGGAAGTCTGCCTGCCCGAGACAAGAGTGAAAATTTGTGTCTGATGCCCAATTATCACGGCTGTTAGGTCCCGAGTTAAAGGCGAGGGTAGGTTGGAAAGGGGTTAGGATGAGGGAGGCTAGTGAGCTGATTATGTCAGGCTGGTAAGACCTGACCAATTATTTATTTGTGGGTACGTTTGTCACTTGTCAGCTCTATGCGAACTGCGTTAAACCAGTGATCGAAACAACGAAAAGATAGTTACAATAGTAGATGATTTATTGTAAATATAATGGATAAGATTGACAGTTACATAAATTTAAACATACATGTACCTTCTTAGTCGTAGAAGGACAAGAGAGAGTAGTAGTTTGTCGCTTGCGTCTCTATAATCGGAGGACAACGGCAAGATCCTCTCGCAGAGTTGCTTTTTCGCTTACATCTTTATAATCGGAGGACAACGGCAAGATCCTCTCGCAGAGTTGCTTTGTCGCTTACGTCTCTATAATCGGAGGACAACGGCAAGATCCTCTCACGGAGTTGGTTTGGGTAATAGCGAAAGAGTTCGCAATCAAAATTAACCCGTAGAGCGATGCACGATCCTACATCAGCTACCGAATCCACTTTCGAGTTCTGTTTTCACGGATGTATAACACTGCGGACTTCACCCGGAAATAGACTCATACGACGACCGAAACCGAAGGGACTTAGTTCACAACTTGATAATTCGTTGGTTCGCGAAGAGTTAAAAATACGCGACATGTAAATGGAAGTTGACAGTATGACTGCCGGAAAGTAAGACGATTGACAACGGTGGCTCTGGGATTTATATAAGCTGGGTACAAGCCAGGAGTCATGTACCGTGGTAAAAACCAGGTTTGGCACGCGCGGTAACAAAAATGGGGTATGACACGCTCGATGATAAACACGTGGCATAGCAAGTCCCTCTATAAATCAGCGAGATGTCATTTGATACGCGCGACTCTCGATATTGAGTTTCGTATGGCTCACGCGAGTGACTAATAAGTTCTGTCCTCCGCGACGGTCAGTGATCGCGCATCTCTACTCTTGACTTTTCATGAATAAAGATTCTAAATGCTACTTATCTGTATTTCCATATAGTATATCTAGTCAGACACTGTTGATGTGCACACGTGTGCACTTATATTCCCTATATTTGGATTTAACTTTAAACTTGTTACTTTTTAAAATGTTAAGATTATAAATACATTCGCATGATAATGGATATAATTATAATTATCTCATAGCGGTAAGGTCTGCAATTAGAGTCTCTCAATGATCGAGCATATGCTAACTTATCGGTATTCTCTGAGCTCTTATCTCTTCATGGTAATTCTTCAAGTATCTTGTGGTTTCTATCTTACCGTCCGTAGTTCAGTTACCATACTTGGGTTTAAACTCAGAGAAGATCGGTAATGCTACTGCTTATAGTTGATGGAGCTGCACTGAAATATGTGGGGAAAGAAGAAATGGTTTGAGGAGTTTGGATTAAATGTACGCCATTTGGAAGCCCTTGAGCTCTGCTTCGTTAAAGAAATTGCACAATGCAGTTTAAATCACCAATCATTACTCAGGCAACCATTGGGATTTATGCTCGAAGCAGTGCCGACGATGATGCTGGTGATGTGACTAAAGATGTAGATGGTACAGTTACTTGTTTGATAAATACGACTCTTGAAGACTTTTATAATAAGTGTGAATTTATGTTTTAAGAATGTATTTTTATTTTGAAAAATTGGGTTAAGATTTTTCCTTGTCAAGTTCTTCTTGAATAATGAGAGGTTTGAAAAACTATAAGAGGAACTGAAAGAACTGGAAAATATAATAATTTAGAATTTTAATACGAGCAGTATAAATAAATAATTGGAAATAATTTGTTTTAGATTAGGCTAGGTTAATATTTTAAAGAGTATTTATTTAAGATTATGCTAAGTTGATATTTAAAAAAATATTGCAACACGTCTTATAGAAAAGAAAAAAAAGCATGACTGGATAGCAATATATTTACATAATTCTAAAATTCCGCAACCCTTCTCACATCGAAAAATCGCTGTATAGCAGACTCTTTACTTTTCTAAACTTATAATGCAGCAATCCGGCTGAGAACTTAGTAAAGAAGAAAAGTTTCATTGGAAGCGGATTTTCTATTCTTGTCATCCTGTACAGCAGCAAACTGGTCCTACGCCTACATCGTTGAGTAGCAAATTCTATATCCTTATTATCGGATATACTGCAGCAGTTATCAGTATATCAAACCGAAGATAGAACCATCGATGTATTACAGTTGAAACTAATGTAAACTTTGCAATTTATTTTAAAGTTCTCCTTTTATTGGTTGCAAACCCTCTCCAACTATACTTCGATAAGATTCTACAACATGGGGATTCCCCTAGTCTCATGTTCAATCTATATGAGCCCATTAATACTTGGTCGGTAAAGTAAAAAGGTACATCATCGACTGGTCTAAGAATTTCTGTCAGATTCCTACTTTATCGACTGAAGGTAATCTATATTCCAAGTTTATCAACTTAATATATTCTGTTTCTTATTTTATTGGCGTGAGGTAATCTAGATTTCTATTTTATAGATCGACGGTAATCTAGATATCATTATTATGAAATGACATTTATCTAGATTCTTACTGCATTGACTAAATGCAGTGCATATTTCTACTTTATCGACTGAAGAATCGGTGTTCATGCTTTATAGACTGAGGGTAATCTGGATTCATAATTTATAAACTGAAGTTAATACAAATCTCTAACTAGATACCAGGTACCTTACCGTCATGTCTTGAGTAGTATTTACGTGTGTGTAAATTCTTTTGCTCGTGGTAAAACTTTTAAATTTTCCTCCCCTGATGAATGTGGTAACAAAAGTCAACGATAACTTCCAGACAATTATTTTTTTATTATTGTATGAAATTAAAAAGTACTGAAAATGAGGTTTCGAAACCTCTCTAGTTTCCTCATCAGAATAAATAGTAATGGAATCAAAACCAACGTAAAACCATCATTTGAGTGTTTTTTTGGAAAAGCCTGAAACTATTTTGAAAGTCTTGAAAAGAAACCAATAAAAATTACCCATAATATGAAAATTTTTTAAAGGTTAGAAAATTAAAACATTATTTATTCATGTGCAATCGGAGCAAACACTTGTCGTTGACTTTTGTCACCACATTCATTTATTTCATATTCCCAGACGTTAATTACGCGAAGGATTTACCATCACTTTTATTCTTCAATTAAAATTGCCTCCCCTGTTACAAATATAAATTTTCCAAGTGCAAGTTTAAATTTCCCGGGGATTTAAGTGACTTAACAGTCAAAAAAGCTACTTAAATTCTGAAAATTTTATTCAATTGGCGTATTTCCATGAATGTCAGTAAGAGCGGGTTATTCGAATCACAGAACAAAAATTTGGCATTAAAATTCAAACATTGAAAAAGTTGAATCAAATTGAATTTGAGGACAAAATTTGAAAAATCCAAAATTCAACCTAATATTTGGAAAATTGTTATTCACTGGTAGATTATCATGTGTCAGTAACAGGGGGGTTTTCAGATGACAGAATACAACTTTGTGGTCAAAATTTAGAAATTCTAAACGTTAACTTAAATGTTGAAACTTTTATTAATTTTGTTGATCTCCATGTAGCTCAGAACGAGTGGATCTTTCTTATCTTAAGATATAAATTTGGGGTCAAAAATCAATAATTTAAAAATATGCCGTGGAAGATTTGTCTAAATTGGTAGATTTCAATCAGAATCATAACGTGGCAGATGTTTCGATTCACAAAAGACACATTTTTTGTCAAAATTCAAAACACCAATTTAGGTTTTGGAAATTCTATTTATTCGGTAAATTTCTATAAAAGTCAGGAAGATATGGGTTTCCGAGTAGAAAAATCCGAATTTCAGATCAAAGTGAGAAAATTTTTAAAGTTGAATCATTTTTTGAAAATTTGATTTAATTAGCAGATTTTCACAAAGGCAGTACGACTGCGACCTTTTGAATTTCTGCATTTGGACTTCCATTCGTGTTCTGTGACTCGAAAAACTTTCTCTTACTGAGTTTTATCGAAATCCACCAATTTGAATTCTAAGGGGAAATTTATACATGTTTCAAAATATTTCAAATAATTTTCCAAAATTTCGAAAAATGATGTGACCGATTTTAAACAAAATTTGGCAATGTTGCGAAATTGCAAAATTTTATAAAAAGTTCGAGTAAGTTTGAGAGATAACTAGAACTTTTGAAAATTTTGTTTTGTTTTTTTAAGATTTCGAAGAAAAGAAGTTTCTTGACAGGTTTTTCACAATTTTAAGAAAAATTGGAGTTAGTTTGAAATATTTATATTGAATACTCCTTCTTTCAACTTAGCCTCAGAAAATTTCGGAAATTTGGATTGAAGGTATTGAAAACATGCCCCTGATTTATCAAGGGCTTTGACGAATTGTTTCATGAGACCCAGCTTTATATGCAACGGAGGAATTAGAATTTTCGATGGATCCACAAGAGACTCATTGATGATGTTATTAGAACCTGGAATTAGCGATGATCTTACTGGCCATTGTTTCGTCTTGCTGCAGTGATTATCTCTGTTTCTACTAAAGATGAATCTTCTTACTTCATAAAAAATTTACGGAATTCGAAGTCTCGGTTTCGATAAATAGAAACTTCTGTTTTAGTTTCTAGAAGATTTTTCCTGTTCAGAAATGAAGCCAAAAGCTCAGAACCATCTTTAGGTAAACCTACATCTCTAACGAGATCATTCAACTCAAACTGCAATACCAATGAAGGAATTGAAGGTACTTTTTCATTTGACATGTACTCTTAGCCACTACCATCGTTGTCATCGCTCGAAAAATCACTTTCTTTATCTACTTCTCCGCATTCGATACCTTCAGTAACACGATCAATATTGGTTTGGCATTTAACTTGTTCAACTATAACGGGAGCCGTCATTGATGGAGCATTGTTATATACCATTTTTTTCTGTTTTTTATGTTGATGCCTGTAATATCATTTAAGCAAAAGTAACAATCCTCTGCGCGATTTACAAATGACACGCGGAGCCCAGCTATCATGTTGATCAATCTTTGAATTCAAAATTTCTCTTTATAAGTTACAAATATCATCGTCAATCGTTTTTTGCAGAGATTTCACTTCATATTTGGAACAAACGTAACAAACATTGTCATGATTCGCATGACAATCATATGATTGCGAAACCTTGGGTCGCTGTCTTGTAGCATTAAATTCCACATTAGCCAAGTCACCAACTAATGTGAAACTTCGGTCGCTTTATGACGACGCCTGCGGGCCCACTTTCTTACTCTGACCACCCGCCGATACTGAGGATCCGACTCTCTGCATCGTAGAACGCTTGCGTGCGCCTGCCATGACGGCATCAAAGCCGTAATCCAGGAACTTAGCTGGATCACAGGCTCACTCCGTTGCCTGCCGACACCGCGAGGAGGTGCCCTGGATGCAGACACACGTAAGTCGGATGAGTACATTTCACGAGTTTCTTTGAAAATCAAATCCCTGACGTGCTGGGGGGTTTTAAACCTGGGATTCGGATTCAGCGACGCCAAAAACGTATAGTAAACATGTTCTGACCAACAGACCCGGAAAACGATTTTTTTTGTGTGGCTGTGTTATAGATGACCAAATGAAAGAGTAAGGTACGTAACCTATATTACTTCTGTGTCCAGTCCCAGGGGTGTCTTCCCGCCCCCGCGAAACACTGAAAAGAGGAATGTATGTTACCTTATATTATTTCTGTGACCAATCACAGGCGTACTTTCCCGCCCCCACGAGAGGCTGGAAAGGGGAAGGTATGAGACCTACATTATTTCTTTGACCAGTCACACGGCAAAGTGTACTTGTTGTAACACTACCCCATTTTTCGAAAAAAAATGGATTTACCTGATAAATTTGTCAAACATAATAGATGTATTTGTTTCAGGGCCACATGTTTTATTTCTGACTTTTTCCTCCAAAGCTGATACTTATCGAAAAAGGGTGGAAAAAATGAAAAATTAAGAGGTTCGCGGGGATTTGACCTTGAAAATCAAATTTGCGGATATTTTCACTATCATCTTCGTAATCAACGAGTCAAAATACATGGATATATGCAATTTCACATCAATTGGAGGTAAGTACTTTTCGGAACTTCCCCCAGAACAAGTTGTGCTGAAAAAGGGGATAAGAGAAAAGGATTTCGAGGACATAGGATGAGGAAAAAAGATATATCTGGAATCGGATAATATATTTCTGATGGCAGAGGATGAAGAGGGGACAGGCGGCCTAATAACAGGATCGATGAAATACCCAAATGGCAAAAAGTTGAATCTAAATGTAGAAAAAACGACAAAGAGTGATAGAAAAGAAGGAATAAGAAAAAAAGATTGGAGTGTGAGATTATGCTTAGGCATTGATCAAATATAAAAGACTTCATATAATACATTTTTGTCAATTTTTGGATCACGAAGGATATTATATTTTAGTTTTACATTGTTTCTTTAAATGGATCCATTGTGTGAAGGATTGCGGTTTACACTTGGCTTACTAACTCCACTTGAAAGAACCCTGTGATTTGGCGTCGGAAGCCTACTGGAGTTGCCTCGATTTCAATTGGGGTCAAGACGGTAACCTTTGCACTTAACATGTTTACTTTTACCCTTTTTCTAGCGCGACGATTATATATTCCAGCAAGAGCTCTATGATTGTCCAATATTGCAAAGACATCACCATCGAATGTTGACATAACAATTTGTTCTGAGGATGGCATAGGCTCATAGTGATTACGACCTATTCTCACTTGAATTATATCAGAAACCGAAAAAGTATATCTTCGAAGTTCGAATATCAGGTGCGGATTTGAGCGGGGAATAAGTCGAATAAATCTAAGTTGTTCAAGTCCCAATCCCATAGGAAGCATTATATGAGGACCACCGGCCCTGATGGATGGATGAAGCCTTGCATCAGGAGACCTAGACCTGACACGAAGAGGAGGCTCGGCAGGAGTAAGAGACCTATCAGGTGAATTATTTCTTTCAGAACGATTAGATGGAGCTCCGTCGCCAGGAACACCAGGAATAGGCTCGCCATTAGGTAAGCAGTCGAATTGTGAACTCAACTCTGTAACAAGAAAGAGAGGTTTACATTTTTTATGCAACACGAGTATGGTTCGTTTTTCTTTAAATCCTCTAGATTTTTCTACCTCTTTCATCCATTCTTCTTCAAGTCTCTCATCCCCTCACATTTCCTAATATTCTCCTGCAATCCATCCCTTTCCAGTTTTCCCTTCATAAAACCGTACCTTGGGGTAAACCTAGACACTCCAAACGTAAACAGGTAGGGTCGCATGAATAATTTATGTTGGATTTGAACGGATTACGTAACCTGATGGTAATAACGCGCGGAGCGTGCGAGCCACGAGCTGTTTGTCACACTTGGCAGAGCAGCCTTTCCCGTGCTCCCGCATCTCGAAACCGCCGCGGCATCAATTCCCGAAAGGACATGAACTCGGAGGCCATGATTCCAAGTTCCACTGTACTCTGCATTTTCTCTTCTCATGCTTCTCCCAATACGTCGATTCTTAAACGTCATTTTCCAATCACCATTTAGCCATGGCTGACTATCATAAAATAATTCAGAAAAAAAGACCGGGCAAGAAACCTAATGATATCAAAACGGCTGTACTGAAAGTGATCACCAAAGAAGGAAGTGTTTCACAAATTATCATGGCAATGAATTTGAAAAGAACTACTATCATAACCTTGTTATAACACAGTTCAAGTTTTTTCGGACTAACAAGAAATTTCAGTGAAAAATTACCTCATCACTTCATCAAAAAAGTATGTTGGCCTAACTAGGACCACATTTTTTAAATTCGCATATAACTTTACGGTCGTGAATTCTTTTAACGTTCCTGATACATGAAAACAAAACCAGTCCGCAGGCTTAACGTGGTTGCGAGGTTTTTTTTTAAACGTCGCCAAAATCTTCCTATCAGAAAACCAGAAGCGACGAGCCTGCCTAGGGGCACCAGTTTTAATGAAACAAATGTGAATGCATTCTTCGACAACTTCGAACAGGCCACGGCGCAAATGTGGGAAAAATTATTCGCCTTCGAATATTTTTAATTTAAAGGAAACTGCATTGATCACAATCCACAAGCCACCGAACTTCATTGCTCAAAAAGCAGCCAAACAAGTGGGAGGCGCAATCTCAGCCGAACGAGTCACGTTAGTTACAGCTTATTGCATAATTTCGGCAATGAAAACTCCATTCCGCCCTACATATTTTTTCCTCGTGTGCATCTCAAAGACCGTATGACAAATGGCGCTCCACCAGGTATCTAATAACTCCACTGTGTTCAACCTTGCTTAAGCAATCTTTAACGATCATGCTCGAGTAACAAATCTTATTGTTGAATTAGGAACAAAAGGAAGTACAACTCCAAGTGGTTGGATGACGACTGATATTTTCAAAGAAGTTCTCCGCCATTTACATGAAAATGTGAAATCATCCGTGGAAAAGAAATTGCTGCTAATTTTGAATAATCATGAATCTCATATTTCCATCCCGGCATTTAATTTTCGCAAGAAAAACGGCATCGTGCTCTCAGCTCGACCACCTCATACATCCAACAAATTACAACCTTTGGACATGAGCGTTTTCCAATTTCTAAAAAACTTTAACGACCAATCTTGCTGTGGATGGATGAAAAGTCATGTAAAAGTGCAAATCTTCTAAAAATTACCTTGTACTACAATATCAAATAAATAATTTTGCGATAATAATGTCCGAGCTTTTATTTCTTATCTTACGATCAAAAAAATATTAATATCAAGTACTTACAGAAGCACGAGTGAGTGGCCCAAGGCGGTGCACGAGGGGCTACCCTTGGGCCAGGTATCAATTTTTTTTAAAACTAGTTTAATGTGTAATAATGCTGATAAAAATGCAATCAAAAATTCTCGTATATAGACAAGTGATCACCTTTTGGGGCTAATATGTTTACATTGAAGCCCTGAGATGTTTAAAAAATTCGTAAATGAGAAATGATCCAAAGCGGGACACTTTTTCCTATATTTTCCTGAACATGTACTTGCGATCATGGTGAAAGACTCATTCTGCTAGGAGTTATGAATGGCTCGGTTGGCGTCAAAATCAGGATTCAGAAAGGGTACTAGGTAATTTTGGGGATCCAAGAGAAAATGATAACGGGAAAAGATTAGTTAGCTTATTTTCAGAAAAGGGCTTATTTATTAATAAATACTTGGTTTAGGCATAAAATGATTCACATATACACCTGATGTAAAGAAAATAGCCACGGTATAATTGACTTTGTTGCGGATGAAAGACTAAGAGAGCTAGTGAAAGATACAAGAGTCGTGAGGGTTTCTGAATGCAATACTGATCATCAACTTCTGGTCTCCAAAATAAACTTAAGTCAGGGATGCAGAAAAAAGAGAACCAAAAAAACTAAACAAACGAGAAGCAAGATTGAGAATTCACAGAAACCAGAAGTGCGAATAAATTTTCAGAATAAGATAAACGAACGTATAGATGAGGTAACTTGGAAGGCGCTAATAGACAATAAAAATATAGAGGGCGCATCGGCTATACTCGAGGATCTCATTGTTGGGAGTGCGACTGAAGTGTGTGGTACTGCGGTTGTACGAAGAACGTCTGGTGATGCATGGTGGAATGATGAAATTCAGGCAGCCCGACAAGAAAAGAAAGAAGCATACTACAGAACGTTGAACATCACAGGCCTTAGCGATGAGAAGACAAATAGACTTGAAAATGATTACAAACACAAAATGAGGAAAGTTAAACGACTAGTAAAGGAAAGAAAATATATAATCAGAACAGAAGAAGAGAAGAAAGAGCAAAACGACTTTCAAGGAAGCAAAAAACCTTCAACGAAGAAGGTGTAAATCTCGAGACAGTGAGGGTACGTGGGTTAGCTTTCGCAGATGATGAGATTGTTATGGCAGCGTCAATCGAAGACTTACAAAGAATGTTGATCAAACCGAATACAACAGCATTTTGGTCTAAAAATGAACGTGAGGTATTACAATAATTATTATTATTATAGATTAGCAGTTCGAACTCGAAAGTTCATTGCTTCATCTACCCGAGACCGCCACACATCTCTGTCTTGTGCATTCTCCAT
>CAKNYM010053140.1:890763-914080 GCA_932195095.1 Andricus curvator | reverse complement strand
GAGGACGCGCTACGTAGTGGTGATAGGAAACCCACCGAGTAGGGTATTACAATAATGAGAACAAAAAAATCGGCAAGGGGAGTACCTTTTGGGTAGAGTTACATCGAAGCCCACCACGAAATGAAAATTGTGATTGATAAACAGATAATAAAAAAAGTTAAATCTTGTTCCAGAGTTTATGTCTCTTAAGACCTATTTCTGTTTTCTAGAAAATTTTCACAATTTGAGGATAATAATAATCAGGATTTGAGCTTGGCTAGGTATTTGTTTGAATAGTGATAAAAAAATAATAAGATAATTAGAAGTTATGATCACATACTAGAAATTAAAACGGAAGTTTAAAGTTCCAAAATTGTTGAAAACTTTTTTGGAATTTCTTTGCTTAAAAGATCGTAGTTGAAATATGAAAATATATTAAAATGAATTAAACGTGCGACAGTAGCGCACGATTGATGATGTTAGTAGCTTAACCATTTTTTTTTCAAATATAGATATATTATTTATCATATTATTATATTCACCAATAGAATTGAGGACAACAGCCAATGATAGGACGAGAGTAGAAAGAATCCTCATTTTTCCTAATATCAAGAAAAAAAACTGACTAATGTATTACTGAAGAGCCGGGTTAAGAGTGGAAATTAATAATTATTCCTCTCCTTTATTAAATTAAATTTTTAATATGTGGGTGTATGCTTGTGCGTATTCTGAGATATTTATATTACTTAAATCAGGCCAAGGATCAAAGTTTGGTTATCTCAACGCGCTTCGACAAAAATGTGAATCTTATCTGGAAATTTTTTTAACCATGTACAAAATATTACAGACATCTTTCTGATTTTTTTATGAATTTTTTTTGCAGAGACAATTCCAAATAAAACTCACTATTGGCTAGAATTATCGCAACTGCACTCATACAACAAAAAATGTCGCATTAATATCTAGCTTAATCACTGAAGGCGTCCAGCGACCTTGAAAACCTGGCAATCTTCTTGAATTTTTCACGAGAACTTTAAATTAATTATTTCTTTTAAAACAGTTATTTTATCGAAATCCATAAAGTTATTTAAATCTTTTAGTCTAGAAGAAATCTTGCTACTGGAAAGTTTTGTATTTATCAAAATATAATTTATCCTTTATTCATTACAGAATAAATAGATTTCTAGGAATTTTGTGTAGACTTTACAAATCGTTTTATAGATTGCGATGAACAGACTTTAATATTGTGAATAATTCTATAAGTTTTCAATTTCTTTTACAAATTACAAAACATTACTAAAGATTTCAAAAGGTTTCAAAATATTTCAAAGATTTTAAAATATTTAAAAGGATTTTGAACGCAATAATTCCACAAAGCTTTTAAAAGTTTCAAAAAATTTAAAGGATTTCAAAGATTTGAAAAAGGGTACAGTACACCAGATTTAGAAGATTTTAAAACATTTCGGAGATTGGAAACGATTTAAAAAGGTTTCAAAACATTTTGGAAGATTTGAAAAGATTTCACTAATTATTGTAAGATTTCAAATAATCCAATGATTTCAACTAATATAAAAGATTTCAGAAACAAAGATTTAAGAAAAATTTCACAAATATTCCAAAATATTTGACAGAAATTTAAAAGATTTCACAAAAATTCCCCAAAGATTTCGAACATTTCATAAAAATTTTACAAAGATTTCGCACATTTCCAAAGATTTTGAAGATTTAAAAAAAACAGATTGAAAATATTTTAATGATTTCAAGTGGCTACAAAAGATATCAGGAAGATTTCACAAATATTTCAAGGATTTGATAAAAATTTCATACAGATTTCAAAAGAATACAACCATTCCAAAGATTTCAGAAAGTGTACAGTACACCAGATTTCAAAGATTTCATAGCGTTTTGAAGATTTTAAAAGATTTTAAATATTTAAATGATTTCAAACGAATACGAAAAATTTCACAAATATTTCAAAGATGTTAAACTATTTCAAAAGGTTTCAACAAATTTGAGAAGAATTCAAAAGATTTCAATGATTTCAAACGAACACAAAGGATTTCACGAAGAAAGATTACAGAAAACTTTCACAAATATTTCAAAGATTTCATAAAAATTTCAAGAGATTTAAAAAAATTTCGCAAAGCTTTAAAAGATTGTAAGGATTTTAAAGATTTCAAGGATTTCAAATATTTTACAAAAATTGAAAAAGATTCCAAAGGATTTTACAGAAATTTCAAGATTTCACAAAGATTTTAATTACTTCGAGAGATTTGAACGAATTCACAAAGATTTCAAAAGTTTTCAAAGATTTCAAACATTTCACAAAGATTCGAGAGATCTCAAGAATTTCAAAGCCGACTATTGTTTGCAAACAATTAAGAATTTGTTTGTTTATGGTTCTGCTTTCTTTGAAATGGTTGGTCAATAAAAAATGAAATGGCTAATTTTGTACATCTATTCAGTAGGTATACATGCATGGTATTGCAAAATCCTTTTGATTGTAACTGCAGCATCGAATCTGCTTTTCAGATCTTTAGCAGTGGCTTCGCGATCTTCCTTGCTACTAAAAATGATTTCAGTTTCCTTGCAGCAATTCTTTGCCCACTGAAATAGGGATGAAGCATCTAGGATGCGATCTTCAGCGGAACATTGCAGGCCAAAACCTTGCTGTATTTCGTTTCACATTCGCCCCTATGCCATCACATGCTTCCTTCCCGTGAGCGGTAGGATGGTAATGCCACTCAGCTGGAATTCCAAAGTCTTCCTTGTGAGCTAGGATATTAGCAAAATTGCTCTTGTTCTTAAAATGCTGACCTGCTCCATCTGAGACGTAGTACACCGTTTGGACTGCAAAATTTGCCTTAAGATAATTCAAAATTATCTTCTGGTACTCATAAACGGCAACAGCGTCATGACTCAAATTATCCGATATGATTGCCATGCTTTTGTGCTTGAGTTCTCCAATTTTTACATAGTAAATAACTACTGTCAATATTGTGGGCTGATCATTATTCCAGTGAAATCCTTGCGCGGAGTTTTGGAGCACAAACTTAAAGTTCTTAGCGAAATCGAATGAGATACCGAATTCACCATTTTTGAAAGTTATCTTTAGATTTTTGAAAAATAATGACTGCTCTGTAGCAAGGAAATGATGGGTTCTTAGCTTCAGCAACGCTTCACACAGCTCATTCACAAATTCATCAACATGCATGATCAGCGACTTTAAAGTGCATCTGTCAGTCTTCAACCAAGAATCAAATTTGATTTCTTCCAAATCCTTCTCATAAAAAGCTTCAATCAAATTATCTTTAATTTCAGTAATACCGGGGCAATTTTGGCACTCTCCTAATTGGCAGGAACTTGTCGCATCAGGGCACACAACTTTAAACAATCGAGATAACCATTTAAAATGAACTCTGGATCGTTCGTCGAATATTGGATGTTTATTTCTGTTAACATTAACTTCACGTTTTCATGGTGAACACAAACGTATACTGTGTGGGTACCGCTACTTCCTGCCAAAACGCAATGTTTCGGTCTGAGTTGTGTGAATTTCGCGAAGCCTATTTTAATATCTTCATATTCTAAATAGAATTCTGCATACAATTCAGTTAATTTGCACAAAAGCAATCTTTTCTGAACGAGAACTTTCTTGTCACTCACTCTAACAGACACACAATCCTTCTTTCCAGGCATTAAGCGATTCATGTCGTCACGCTTATGAAATTTGGATACGAGATCTTCAGTTTCAAGACTCAAAGGCCTTCCTGTTTTTGGCGTAGGCAGAGTTCAAATCCCATTGTTAGCAACTAACTTTTTCGCATTTTTAGCTTGTCGTTCGGATGTCTCGAATTCGACCATTAGTTATCTGCGACTCCAAGGCATCTTGCCAACGTTTAATGGATCTTGTTCTAACCGGCCTTAAGGTAATCGAATTATTTGTATATTTCGACGAAATAATCCTATATGCAAATTCCCTAAAAGATTGCGAAGAAAAATTCACAAAATTAGCAAATAGATTAAGAGAAGCAAATTTAAAGCTTCAGCCAGATAAATGTGAATTTCTGCGCCCAGAAGTAGTTTATCTTGGGCACGTGATTGATACATATGGAGTCAGGCCAGATTCAAAAAAAACTAGAAGGTGTAAGAAATTTCCCGATTACAAGAAAACCTAAAAAATAAAAGAATTTGTTGGACTTGCAAGATATTATAGAAAATTAATCGAAGTCTTCTCAAACAACGCAGCTCCACTCAATAACTTATTGAAAAGAGATGGAGAACTTAAATGGACAGAAACTCAACAAAAAGAATTTGATACACTAAAAAATAAATTGTGCGAAGAACTCTCATTAAAAAGACCTGATTTCAATAAATCTTTCGTTTCAACAACCAACGCTTCCGGTTTTGCAGTGGCAGGTATTTTATCCCAAGGCAAGATTTGCAAAGATGAGCCAATAGCATACGCATCACGATCTTTGAGCGATAGCGAACGAAAATTCGATACTTACAATAAAGAAGCCTTAGCAATTGTAATTTCCGTAACCCATTTCCGACCCTATTTATATGGAAGGAAATTCACAGTAGTAAATTGCAAATATATATTTAAGAAGTTTTAAAGAATTATTAAGCGAAGAAATAAGAAATTTTGAAAAATTATTATATCAAGAAATACGAAATCCTAAAGAGTTAATGTATCAAGAAATACGAAATCCTGAAGAATGAATAAATCCAAAAATACAAAACCCAGTAGAATTATCAAATCAAGAAATGCGAAATCGAGAAGAAACATTAAATCAAGAAGAAATAAAAATTGAAATTACGCAAACTAAAGTAAATGTCACTAACGTTGAACCAACTACAAGTGGAAGCACAATTTCAAGTTTTGAAAACATTTATTGTAAAAATAAAATTAATCCTGCCGATGAGCATCTATTTAACGATTTAAAAAAAGCAATCAGAATCCAGATGTAAGAATATTAAGGAAAGTGAATTTAATAATTAAAAATCTTTTGAAAGTACCAATGAGAAGAGGAATGAAATTAATAACTAAAATAAATAAGAATCAAAATGGAATCCTATATTAATATGAGGTAAATCAAGAAGAAGAATCAAAAGAAGAATGAGGAAATATAAATTTGGAAATCAAAAAGCGAAGTAGACCACGAAAGGCTATGCTCGTAAAGTTAGAAGAAGTAATAGGGTTTAAATATTTGGTATATACCTTGCAAACAAATGGAGATCATATAGTTCATAAAATAGAACATAAAAGAGAACAGAAAAAATCCATTGTGTGGAGGATTGCGGTTTACACGTGGTTTACTAACTCTACCCCAAAAAATCCTGTGATTGAGCGTCGGAAGCCTACTGGAGTTTCCTCGATTTCACTTGGGGTCAATGGGATAACCGTGCCGCTTTCCATGTTTATTTTCATCCGTCTTCTAGCGCGAGGGTTATATATTCCAGCAAGAAGGTTATAACTCTTCAATATTGCAAAGACATCACCATCAAATGTTGACATAACAATTTGTTCTGAGGTTGGCATAGGCTCATAGCGATTATTTCCTATTGTCACTTCAATTTGTTCATTAGCAGGAAAAGAGTATCTTCGAAGTTCGAATATCTGGTGCGGATTCAAGCAGGAAATAAGCCGAATAAATCTGAGTTGTTCAAGTTCACATCCATATCCGTCAGGTGAAGGAAGCCTCATAGGTGCATTATGACTGGCAGAAGGAGCAATGAAACTGGCGGGGGTGACCTGGACCTGGCAGGAGGAGGAGGAGAAGGCCTATCATGTGAACTATATTTTCCAGAAGAAGAAGAAACGCCGCCCGCGCCACGAGGAACACCAGGAATTGGGTCGCCATTAGGTAAGCACTCGAAATGTGAACTTAACTCTGTAACAAGGAAGAGAGGATTAAATTTGTTATGCAAGATGTGTATGGTTTCCTTGCTTTCTCGCGTGTGTTTTGGAGCAGCAAACTAGGTCTTTGTTCTTCTTTGAATCCTCTAGATTTTTCTACACTTAGGTCAATTCTTCTCCCAGTCCCTCGTCCCCTAAAATTTCCTAATATTCTCTTGCAATCTTCCCCTCTGCTTATTTTCTCTCGTAAAACCATGTCATGCATGCTACCAAGTCTCCTCTACACATTCACACACTTTGCATTCCTCTTCTAATGCTTCTCCCAATACGTCGATACGTGTACCTCATTTTCCAATCCCTATCTAGCTGTTCTCTTCTATCATGTTCCCCTATTATTTTTCAAGATATTTTGCAATCCATCTCTTTTTGTCACCTTATACCATTTATTGTATCTTGATTCCCCTATCCTCATTCATCTATCTATTACCTGCTTATCTCTATCTCTTATTTCCAATCCTTCCTAATCTGTATTTCCTCCTTCTCCTCTCTCTCGATCTCTGAAAAACTCGCTTTATTCTTGTTCCTTTCGTGATAACTTTGCAGTCCTCTTTCTTCAACCTCTTTGTACAACTTTATCGCTTACATTCTCCCCTTTCCCTCCCTTAGTATCTCTTCGAATTTTCACGCTCTCTTTCTTGCGCTTGTTCTTAAAATTATCTCTTTGTGCATATTCTTTTAGCATATAACCTGAACTGCTCCACTCTACACCTAATCAGTTAATTAATTAATTAACTAATTAATTGATGACCGTGTAATAGATCTATCTGGTTATCCATATTTTCTTTCTCCCTCCCCCTATCTGAACCTCATCCTCTTCGTTTTATCCGTATTGATGCTCAGTTTTTTCTATCCAATTATTGCTCTGACCCCGTAATTAAATCCGTCGTTTGCCCATCGATTTTCTTTATCTCATCTTCTAAAGCTGAAATTAATATATTGAACAGGAGTAGGCTTATAGAACAACCCGACCTTACACTTATAGCCAATCTAACTAAAAGCTATCTCCCATTTGTTCTCCCACTATAATCTTACTTATTGTTTCTCTAAAGATCTCTGCTACTCATTTTATAAAATTGCCTTACTATGATCATTAACCCGCTCCACATCCCCTTTTCGTCTTCTACAACTATCACTTCTTTCCGCATTCCTGGCGAAACCTCCCTTCTGAACACCCTGTTGCACATTATTCATGCCCACTCTTTCGAATACTTTTTCCCATATTTCCAAACTTCATTCGGGATTTCATCTATACCTGCTGCCTGGCTATCTTTCAATGACTCAATCGCCTCCTTTTTGCGATAATTTCCTGACTCATTGGGGCAATGGTTTTTGATAATGGAAAACCAATAGGGGACTTAATTTAACTGGAATTTAAATCTTTCAAGACTTTAAACAAATAAACACTCGAAATTTTCATTATGTTATAAAAATTACTTTTCCCCTCAAATTAAAAAGATAAACGCAGGCGCAGAGCGCGATTGAATATGCTAGATAGGTTAAATTGTGATTCGGACAAATTAATTTCGTTCAAACAAAAATTGAGGAAAGTAGAATTTGGGGGAAATACTTATTTGCGGAAAGCTTAAAAATGTCTTTTAAAATATAGATATATCATTAAAAAATTATACTCACCAATAGAATTAAGGATAACTCTCAACGATAGGGCGAGAGTAGCATTGGTTTATGAAAAATTAGGCAATTTTTTTGAAGATTGCTTTGACAAAAATCTTAATCTTAACTGGAAACATTTTAAACCATTGACAAAATTTTCTTGACATCTTTCTCAAATTATCTGGTAACTTTCAAAATGAAAGCAAATTTTGTTTCATAGATTCATTCACAAAAAAATCAACAATTTTTCTTACAAACTTCCTTAAAGTCCGAAAACCAATACTGGGGAAAAGAAGGAAAACTGAAAATTATTTCAACTCTAGCGCACAGATTAATTATTTTTTAATTAATAACTACTAATATTTTGTTCTAATTGAACATGGATTTATTTTAGGTACAATGTTTATTATTTAACATATTTCCAAATAAATCATTTTTAAGAATATTGAAAGGTTTCAGGTGAATAACAAAATTTTATTAAGATTTGTAGGAAAATTACAAATGATTTATAATTTTGAAGAAGCAATTTCAAGAGAATATTTAAAAAGATTTTCAAACGTTTCCAAATATTTCCATAATTGGGAAAAAGAATCTGGAAGCTTTGAAAGCATTTTCTTCATATTCCAGAACTTTTAAAAAATGTTAGGAAACATTCTAGTTAGATAGATAAACGTTTATTTTTTAGCCTGCTGGCCTTAAAAAATTGACTTGCATACACTTCCATTTTTTACAGAATTTTCTTACAACTAACCCTTAAAACTAACATCCTTCCACACCTTATATCTAACGCCGCTCGCTCTTATCGCATTGCCTTCCTCGCTTCGCCTCGCCTCGCTCGCATGTCCCTACTTTCTTGCTTGCCTCGCATTACCAAACTCTGCCTCCGCGACTAATACCTAATACTTATCTACTATTTACAATATTTACAATTACTTATATTTACTTCCTCCTCTATTTACAATCTTTCCTTCTCCATTCCTCTTCCTCCTTCCTTCTCTTCTTCTCCATCTTTCCCAATACTCCCTTCACCCATGCTACTGCCCTTTTGTCCCCCCTTTCATGCATCAATACCTCCATGCTTATCCCACTCCTTTCCATCTCCACGCACTCGTCCAACCAGTGCTCCAGTCTTGCCTCCCCCTTCCCACATAGTTCACACATCCTCTTTTCCCTAGCGAGCCAGAACCTATTGAAACCCTCCATGCACCCACATCTCATCCTCGCTATAAGCTCCTGACTTCCTTTCTCTCCTTTCTCACACAAATATTGCGCTCTCGCCCTTGGCATAATCCACACATAGTTCCCATTCAACCTTGTCTCTCTTATTCTCTCTTCCCTGCTGTCTTCTCTCTCTCCATGCTGTTTTTCTTAACCAACTCATATACCTTCCTTCCTTCCTCATGCATCCTTCTCAATTCATCCATATGCAGTCCATTCGTTCTAAAATACCTTTCTCTTTCAACCTCCATCTTCCCACCCCCTCTCCTGTTCTCCTTCTCCCACCAACACTCCCTAACCAGCTTACTTCCCCCCTCTTCCAAAAATTTCTCCTCATATTTACACGCTCGACTCCCCGCTAGAATCCCTACACTCGTTCTCCCCGTCTCCCTCCTGACAATATAATTAGGCGTGTTCCTTGCCAACCCCAGTACCACCATACCCTCTTCTCTTTCACCTAACAGGTCTTCCACCCTTTCTTTAATTCTTTCCATCCCATCCTTATTGTACACTGTCACAAACTTACACATTACCCCTCCTATCTTTACTTTCCTCATTTGCACTCCCTCCCCCTCTTCCTCTCCGTGAGCTTCTTCCTCTAATCCATCTCTAATCCCCGTTATAATTCCCCCACTAGCCCTTCCTTTCTTCTTCACTCTGACCGCCTCCTGGAGTCTCCACCTATACGCCCTTGGCAGCTTTGGCTCTATTTTATCCCATTCCTTTCTTTCCACCCACGTCTCTACCAGTCCTACCACATCAAATTCCTGGACGTACCTCCAGAACTCCTCATCCTTCTTCTTTACCCCTGCTACGTTCCAGTAAAGCACCTTCACAACTCCTCTACCCTGCATTACCCCCACCCCCCTACTTCCTACGAAACAAATTCCCCTGCACTTCCTTCAACACCTCTTTCTCCTCGTCCCACACCCAGATTTTCTCGTTTATTTTTATTTTCCGATATCCTACCTTCGTCGATCTCCCTTCACTCCTCTCCCTCCTAGCCCTGTCGTACAGCATTCTCTGTACATCCCTTTCCTTTCTCGTCAAATCGTGATCGATGAAAACTTCCTTATCCTTTATCCTATTTTTATTTCTCATTACCCCCAATTTTTCTTCCCAGCTCTCCAACTCCACAACCGCCACTTCTTTCTCCTTTCTCCCCTCCAACTTAACTTTCCCTACCCTGCCTTTATTCCACCCTATGCTCTGTAGCAGCGCTTCCACACCCTCCCTTTCTTCCCCGCTCTTCATCTTCAACCCTCTTATCACAATATTATTTCTCCTGTCTGCCTTCTCCTTTCTCTCCATTCTCAACTCCATTGGCCTTATCCTTTCCCTATCCGCCCTCTCCTCCTTTTCATTCCTACGCTCTCCCACTTTCTCTTCTATCATATTCCCTACCCTCTCCCAAATACCTTTAATCTCGCCCCCGCTACCCCCGACTCCTATTTCCATTTCCGTCCTGCCCTCCACCTTCTCAAGCCTTTTTTCCGTCCTTTCTTTCCACGCCCTAATCTCCTCTTCCATCTGTTTTATTTTAACTTCTTTTTCTTTTCTTTCCCTCTCTAACCCATCTACTCTCTCTCTCTCAGCTCTTTCACCTCCTTTTCCCATTTCTCATCTCTGATTCGCAAGTCCTCCCTCATACCTTCCATCTGCACCTTGGTCCCCCTTACGTCCTCCAGGAAACATTCTAGTTATTGTGAAAGATATTCAGAAGGTTCAGAAGCTTTTAAAAGATTAAAAAATAATTTAAAGCTTGAAAAGTTTTCCAAACATTTATCAAATATTTTTAAATTTCTTCCAAACTTCTAAAAGTCCCAAATGTCTTTTATACTGAGTCGAATATTTTCCAATCTTTTGTACAATCCTATCAAATAAAAAATAAATTGTTGAAATATTCTAGATTCTTTTTTGGCATAGCTTAGATTTTCAAAAATCTTGTTGTTCTCCAAAATCTCAGGAAGATTATATCTATATAATTTTAAAAAGAAACGAACGATGCTTATTACTTTGTTTTCAGATTTCATAATTTAATTTTAGTTTAGAAGGGAAACAGTAAACCAGGATATTGAAATGGGAGAGTAGACAAAATATTTTGAGGAGTTGCGAGGATGGGTAGAGAACATTTTGGAAAGAAGAGACATGGAAGAGAAAGAGCCGAGAAGGATGACATGAAAAGGGAAGAAATAAATATTTACGGATGTAGTGAAAAAATCGCAATGAAGAACAGATTAAATATTATAGGGAAGTGACGTCAATTCCAACATTCTATAAGTTATTTGGTAAATAAAAGGATTGAAAGAGGAAAAGGGGAAATTATAGCAATTTTCGTGGATGTAAAGGCGTCGTTTGAATCATTGGCCCGAGGCGAGATAGAAAAAGTTGTACTGAAAAGGGGGATCAGAGAAAAGGATTTAGAGGACTTTGAATGGGCAAAAATGATATAACTGGTAGTGGACAATATAATGGTGATGGCGAAGGATAAAGAGGATATGGCCGGCCTAATTGCAGGATTGGGAAAATACTCAGATGGCAAAAAGTTGAATCTAAATGTAGAAAAGACAAAGATAATGAGTTATAGAAAAAAGGGCTAAGGAAAAATATTGACTATGAGATGGAATAGAGTAAAGTTAGAAGTAATAGGATTTAAATATTTGGGATATATCTTGCAAACAAATGGTGATCATAGAGCTCACAGAAGCGAAAAGGTAAAAAAGCAGGCTTGGGCATTGATAAAATATAAAAGACTTGATATAATACATTTAATTTGTATTCTCATTTTTAACTAGGACTTATAACATTTTGATCCAAGTTTGGATCACGAAGAATATTATATTTTAGTCTTGCATTGTTTCTTTAAATGAATTAATTGCGTAGAGGCTTGCGGTTTACACGTCGTTTACCAGCTCTACTCGAAAAAACCGTTCGATTGGGCGTTGGGCGCCTACTGGAATTACATTGATTTCATTTGGGGTCAACGCGGTAACCGTGCCGCTTTCGATGTTTATTTTCATACGTTTTCTAGCGCGACGATTATATAATCCAGCCAAAACTTTGTGAGCCTCGAATATTGCAATGACATCACCATCGAATGTTGACATAACGATTTGTTCTGAGGTTGGAACAGGCTCATAGCGATTATTTCCTATTCTCAATTCAAGTTTTTTATCGGCAGGAAAAGTGTATCTTCGAAGCTCGAATATCCGGTCAGGATTCTCTTTGGAAATAAGGCGAATACGTCTAAGATCTTCAAGTCCAAATCCCAAAGGAAGCACCGTAGGAAGTCCACGGGCCCTGGAATGAGGATGAATTCTTGCATCAGGAGACCTGGACCTGACACGAAGAGGAGGCTCGGCAGAAGTAATAGACCTATCAGGTGAATTATTTCTTTCAGGAGGAGGAGAAGAAGAAGAAGAAGAAGCTTCGCTGCGAGAAAACCCAGGAAAGGGTTCGCCATTGGGTAAACATTCGAACTGCGAACTTAACACTGTAACAAGAAAGAGAGGATTACATTTTTTATGCAACACGGATATGGTTACCTCACTTTCACCCATTCTCTCAGTCCCTCGTCGCTTTAAAATTGCATAATATTCTCTTGTGATGCCCCTCACCACCTTTCCTCTCATAAAACTACCCCATGCAGTCCCCAGCTAGTTATTCTTGCCTATCTCTTTTCCTTCAGCCTCTTTCCAGATATTTGGAAATCTATTTCTTTCTATCACATATTACCATTTTTTGTATATGGATTACCCTATCCTCTTCCATCTACCTATCACCTGCTCATCCCTATCTCCTTTTTCGAATCTCTCATAATCTGTATTTTATCCTTCTCCTTCTCTCTTTATTCTTCTTCCTTTCGCGTTAACTTTACGGTCCAATTTCCTCTTGCTCCAACCGCTTTGTAACGCATTATCGCTAACTCTCCTCCCTTTCCCTCTGTAAGTATCTCATCGAATTTCCACGTTCCTCCCCGCCATTGTTCCTGAATTATCCCGTTGAGCCTTTTCTCTTACCATACAATGTGTATTTCTTAACTCGAGACCTGATGTCTGTCTAATATATATCGTATGCAACGTATATATCTTCTTCATGACCTCCCATGCCCATACCTCTGCCCCATAGCTTGATACCGGCCATGCCAGCGTAGCAAACAACCTAAATAGTGTATTTCAATCTCTTTCAAATCTTCTTTTTCCTATTCCTTACTACCCCCGCCGCTTTCGTAACACTTTCCTTAATATCCCATATTCCGCATTAGTTTGCATGATAAAACCGAGATCTTTAGATTCCTTCAGTTTCCCTAACTGTAAACATTTGTATCTCTCTATGCATTTTTTCGGTCTCCCTTCGCCCTATTCAAACCTCATCACCTTCGTTTTATCCGTATTAATCCTCACTTTTTCCTGTCCGAGCATTTTTCTAACCCCGTAATTAAAGCCGCTGGCCTTAATTATTTTCCGCCAATATCGCTATATCGTTCGCATATGCCAGAGTATATATTCTTCTTTTTCCTAGCCGTACGCCTCCTCGTCGTTTTTTCATCTCTTCCAAATCTTAAATCATTATATCAAACAGAAGTGGACTTATAGGAGAACCCTGTCTCACATTTCTAGCCAAAACAACTGATAACTACCTTCTATTTTTTCTCCCACTCTAATCTTAACTTTCGTTTCTTTAGAGATCTCTGCTACTTTTTTTTCCTCTACTTCTTTCTTTATCCTCTCCAATACTATTGTCGCATATATCGTATATAATGTCGGTGTTAACGTCACCCCCGATAATCTTACACCTTTTTTTTCTTTTTTCACAATTGGGACCACTATCCCTTCTTTTCATACTTATGACCAAACCTCCTTGCTCCATACCCTGTTGCAGATTATTCATGCCCACTTCTTCAATTCCTTTTCCTCACGTTTCCAAACTGCATTCAGGATTTCGTATATACCTAAAGGTATATGCTGCCTGTCCCTCTTTCATCGACCGATTGCGTTCGCTATTTCTTTCCATGTGACATCCTCTTCTTTGTCCTTACCCTTCCCTTTTTCCCCTTTCATCCACCCCCCCCCCTAAAAATTCTAAAAAATATTTTTTCCAATAACATTTCGATCTCCTGATTTAACTATTTTTCTTTTTTCCTTTCTCTTTGTACTACTTTTTATACTTCTTCTTCTGTGCTAGCCTTTTCTGTCTCTTCTTTAAACCTTTTATCATCTTCCTCTTCTTTTCTATCACATAACTCATTACACGTTTCTCTCATTCATTTTTACCTTCATCTTTTCCCTAAATTCTTTTATTCGCTCTACTGACCAATTACCTTTTCCTACCCCTTTTTCTTCTTTAATTTCTTTGCTCCCCTATCTCTAGCCATCTTATATTCTCTCATACCTTATGGTCAATAACAATAATAATTATTCCTTTTTTCCCCATATGAGTGTCCTCTCCGGCCTCTTCTTCCTCTATATGCTCGCTTAGGTTAAACTATTTCAACTCCTCCAATCTATTCAGTGATTCCCTTCCCTCTTCGTTGAATACCTGGTCTTTGGAATTCCTCCCTGTTCCTTGCCCTTCTCAAAGAGGTTTGTTGAAGCCAATTTAAAAAATGCACTAATTTGTTAGTTTAGTTGAAAAATGACAACAAAAAATAATACCTTTCTATATTTGTACCACCTACTTTGCTCTGTTTATTGATATTTTCTGGAAAACACATAGCGTTACAACTAATTGAGGAAAGTTGTATTATAGAATAAATTCTTCAATTTCTTTAATTGTTATAAACAAGTTAATGGATAGATAGATGACCATTTATGTTTCGGCCTGCTGGCCTTAAAAAATTGATTTGCTTACACTTCCATTTTTTACAGAATTTTCTTGAAACTAACCCTTAAAAACTAACATCCATCGACACCTTATCTCTAAAACCGCTCGCTCTTATCAATATTGATAGATTACTTATATCTACTTCCTCTCCTGTTCACAATCTTTCCTTCTCCATTCCTCTTCTTCCTTCCTTATCTTCTTCTCCATTTTACCCAACACCCCCTTCACCCATCCTACTGCCCTTTCGTTCCCCCTTTCATGCATTAATACCTCCATGTTTATCCCACTCCCTTCAACCTCCACGCACTCCATCAACCAGTGCTTCACTCTTGCATCCCCCTTCCTGCACAGTTTACACATCCTCTTCTCCCTAGAAAGCCAGAACCTATTAAAAACCTCAATGCACCCACATCTCATCCTCGCTATAAGCTCCTGACTTCCTTTCTCTCCTTTCTTATACAAATATTGCGCTCTCTCCCTTGGCATAATTTACCCGTAGTTCCCGTTAAACCTTGACTCTCTTATTCTTTCCTCTCCTGCTGTCTTCTCTCTCTCTCCATGCCGTTTTTCTTAAATATCTTTCTTCCTCGTTCATTCTTCTTACTTCATCCATCTGCAGTTCATTCGTTCTAAAATACCTTTCTTTTCCACACTTCATATTCCCACCCCTCTGCTCTTCTCGTTCTCCCACCAACACACCCTAACCAGCTTACTTCCCCCTCTTCCAAAAATTTCTCCTCATATTTACACTCCCGACTCCCCGTTGGAATCCCTAAACTCGTTCTCCCCGTCTTCCTCCTGACAATATAATTAGGCGTGTTCCTTGCCAACCCCAGTGTCCACTTTACATATCTCTCCTGTATCCTATTTACCTCTTCGCTTTCCTTCCACCCCCACACCTCTACTCCATACAATAGCACACTCATCACTAGTGAGTCAAACAATTTCATTCTCCTTCCAAAATCATCTGCGAATAACTTCTATCCCAACCCCCACACCTGCCTCATCACCACATTTGCCCTCTTGACTCTCTCTTTTATGTGAGCATTCCACTCCCCCATTTCTCCGAAACAAGAAGCCCAGGTACACAAACTCTTTCACCTCCCGCACCGCCTTTTCCTTCCACTTCCACTACCCTTCCTTATCCCTTCCACCTCCTTTTCAGAACACTATAACCTTGGACTTTTCCGCATTCAGCTCTAATCTATTCTTGTCTAGGTATCTTCTCAACCTCTTCATCATCTTCTTTAAGGCCTCCTGGCTTCTTGCCAGTAACTCTATGTGATCTGCATACGCGAGTGACCAAATACTAACCCCTTCTACCCTAACTCCTCCTACCACTCCGGCCTTTAGCTTACTTTCCATATCCGCGATTAAAATCGCAAAAATCGTTGGGCTAAGCGGACGCCCCTGCCTTAATCCTCTATCCATCCAGAATCCCTGCAAAATTCCTACCCCTCCTCTTACCTCATCTTTCAACTCTTCATGTATCTCGCTCATCCTCTTGGTCAGACCTCTCTTCACTCCCTTCTCCTTCATCGCATCCCAAAACATCCCCCTATATATCGAAGGAAGCGCGCCTTTGAGATCCACAAAAAACGTGTACGCTCTTGACCCCTTCTTCGCTAATTCTATATCCACCACCTACTTCAGAACGTAGATATTGTCGACAGTACTCCTACCCGCCCTAAAGCCCCCCTGCGTCTCCGGCAATATTCATTTTCTCTGGACATCTTTCCGCAGCCTCTCCGTCACCACCATCGTGCATACGTTATACGCTGTATTCATTAGCGTAATCCTTCTACAATCTTCCTGCCTATCCCTATCTCCTTTCTCATACAGTGGCAATATTTACCCCTCTCTACACCCTCCTGGAAATCCCTCCCCATCCATACTTTCTCCACTACCTCCTTCAGCCTCTCCCTAAACTATTGTGTACTGAACAGCCACGCTTCGTTCTCTACCCCGTCCAGCCCTGCTTCCCTTGACCTTCTTAACTTCCTCATCTGTTTCTCTATCTCCTCGTCATTTAACTCCTCCATCTCTGCCTCCCTCGTTCTTCTACTCCCATCATCTCTCTTCCGTGAATCTGAGCCATGACAATATTCTTTAAGAAACTCCCTTCACTCCTCAATCCCTCCCTTCTCGCTTATCTCCACTCTACGCCTCCTAAAACTATTATCTTTAACACGTCACCCTCTGTCTTTACACTTCACAACTCCTCTTCTAGATTTTTCTCCTTTTCCTTTTCTTTTTTCTGACACATCAATCTAAACCACTTCCTCATTTTTAAGTAACCTCCCTCTTCGTAGTTCCCTCTTTACACTTCTTGTACTTCCTTTTCACTTTCATTTTCATCGTTTTACATTCCCTATCCCACCACGGCTTCACCATTCCTTCCTTCTCTTTCTGAATACGTTCTTCTGCACACACCCTTTTACTTTCTCTTTCAAATCCTCCCATATCGCTTCCACCGACTCCCCTTCAAAGCGTACCTTCCCTAACTGATCCTGATACTTCTCTATCGCCTCCCTCGTATGATTCTACCATCCCTTCCACTGCGAATCTCTCCGTCTCCTCCCACCCTTGCATACTCGTGACTACATAGTCTATCAAAGATGCCCCTACGTTACTTACATGTGTGTATTCTCCCTCTTCGTCCCCTGTTGCCATACCATTCGCCACCACCCGCCTCTATCCTCCATCCAGTCCCTTAGAATCTCCCCCTCCTTATTTATTATTTTATCCTTCGACTTCATTTCGAAGCTCTCCCCTTTTGTATAAAGGCCGCTCTTCCCTCTCCACCCTCGCATTGAAACCCCCCCCCCCCCCAGTATCACTATACCTTCCTCCCTTTCGCCTAGCAAATTTTCCACCCTTTCTTTAATTCTTTCCAACCCATCCTTATTGTACACTTATTGTACACACACTGGTTATACGGATTTCGTCGTTGAATTGCGTAAAAGTAATAACTACTCATGATTCAGAACTAAACGAGAAATATTGTAATTGTTATTAATAATTGTTAGAAACAAATTCACTTATTTTCACTTACTATTCACTTTATTCACTTCAGAACGTCAAAACATTTCATTTTTGACAGAATCATTTATTTTCATCTCAAGGATAATAGCTTGATATAAGATAATACCATTCAACGGCAGTTTATATTGTGAAAAACAATTTTTATAAACAAATTAATTTATTTAGCATCATGTAACATAAGAAATTTTTCTTTTTAGTGGAGGCACTTTTTTTCTTTTCTGAAGAATAATAGTAATATTAGCATAGAATGTACTGCCATTTAAGAATAATTATAATTGTTATAAACCATTTTTATTAGCCAATTCACTCATATATTTTTCTAAACAAGAAAACCTTTCTTTTGTACGGAAATGTCTTTTTGTCTTGAAAATTCCATAGTATCATTGAAATTTTTTTTCTTTTCGACTGCAAAATTGTTCTTGGTTGAAAATTCATCTGTTTGTTAGTAATTCCACCATTTTTGGTTAGAAATGCAACTGTTTCGTTTAAAAAAATTCTATTTTGATTGAGAAGTCGACTAATTTTCTGAAAATTTGTTTTTTTTTTGGGTTGAATTGAACTGTTTTTTTATTTCAAGTTGATTTTTTTTTTAAGAAGAAGGAGAAATATCAACTCTTACATTTTTCGTTATGAATGCATCCTTTTGATTGAAAATTTAACATCTTGGTTAAAGCTTTGACTTCTTTTGTTTGAATTAATTTCATTGTTTGTTGAAGATTTAACTATTTTGTTGAAAGTTTTCTTGTAATCAAAATCAATTTTTCCATCTGAAAATTTAAATGTTCTATTTTTGGTTCTTTAAATTATTATCATACAAAAAAATATATATAAATTTTTCCTTATTTATTTCGGATTTTAGCATTATCTGTTTCTGTGCTGCCAACTTCATTTATCTTTTTTATTTAAATATGCAATTATTTGGTTAGAAATTAACATATTTAACTGAAAATTTAATTATTTTATTTTTAGTTAAAAATTCAACTATTTGGTTGAACTTCACGTATTTTGTAGAAAATACATCTTTCTTGGCAGGAAATTAATCTTCTCGTTTGAAACTTCACCTGTTCGGATTTTGATTGAAAATCAATCTTTTCTAGTATGAAATTCATCTATTTTTTTTATAGAAGTCTTATTTGCTGAAAATCGATGAAAGTTCAACCTTTTGTTCAAAAGTTTTCGTAAAAAGTTTAATAATATTGTTGAAAATTCTAATTTTCGGCTTAAAATTTATGTATTTCGTTTTTTTTTTGTATAAAATTAACCTTCTCTGTGGAAACTTTAACTAATTCGTTGAAAGTTGAAGAACTTTGTTGAAAATTTGTTTATTTGTTACAATTAAGTTTTTTTAACTGAAAATTTATCTTTCCCATTTTTTGCTTAATAAATCAACTTTTGAAAATGTATATATTTCGTTAAAGACACATCTTGTTTGGTGAAAAATTTATTTTCTTGGTTGGAATCTTTTTTATGATAATATTATTCCTGAGATGAAAAGAAATGAATTTGCGGAGAAAAAAAATGTTCTATGTTCAAAAATGTTTCAACAATGTAAAATAAAAATTTAGTCAAAGTAGGCGCCAGGCTTCTAGAAAAAGGGTTTCGTAGTATATTTAGACGTTAATTAAGTCTTATTAAAATTTAAACAAAAAGTATCAAACAAAAAACTTGTTAAAAAAAAATTGAATTAAATTTTTTTTTTTAAATTAATTTTTTAAACCATTATCCTTGAAAAAATTTTAATTAAGTCTTTGAAACCTCCTTCTCCCATACTTTTTCTACTACTATAAGGGTTTTTACCCGAGACTACGAAACCCTAAAAAATTTTCTATATTCTTTTTAATTATCTAAAATCTAAAAAAAATTGTTTGAATTTTTTTATGAATTATAGAAAAATTATATTTATATGTCTTTAAAAATACACCTGCGATTGTTGATGCTACTTAGAGTAAATTTTCATTTCGTCAAATAAATTTCAGTACTATAAAAATTAGGGGAATTAAAATTGAGAAAAAAATTCTGATTTGCGCAAATCCTAAATTTTATTTCAAAATGTAGATATATTATTCATTATATTAATATACTCACCAATAGTGTTGAGGATCACAGCCAATGATAGCATTGAAGTAAAAAGAATTCTCATTTTTTCTGACCAAGAAAAAACTGATAATTTTTGAAGAATTAAGTTAACAGTGTAAAATAATAAGCACTCTTCTTGTCTCTCAAATTAAAATATATGTCATAGTTGTTATCTCAGTAATTAAATAAGCCTCTCGTTTGTTCTTCTCAGATGTTTATATTTCCTAAATCAGGCCAAGAAACCAAATAAAATTATCTCAACCAGGGTTACGACAAACTGTACAGTTTTTATGCACAAATAAAGTGAAAACATCTCTTTTAGCTTTATAAAATTTTAATAAAATGATGTTGAATTAATTTTTTATGAATATGTATTTTTAAAAAAATGCTGAAGTAAAACACAAAAAGTCGGATTAATATCTACCTTAATTACTATTAATAATGTTTATAAACAAATTAGGAAATCCGTCTTATAATTATGCAATTTTTTAACTTTAACTGACAACATTTTTTATTAAGGTCATAGGTCATAGGTTGTAAGTCATAGGTCATATATCATCACTTATATGGCATAAGTCATATATCATAATTCATATGGTATAGCTCACATGTCATAAATTATGTCATAGGTCATATGTCCTAGGTAATATGTCATAGGTCAGATTTCATAGGTTATAGATTAAAGGTCATATGAATAGAAAAAGGTCATACATACAATTTAATAGGTCATATGTCATAGGTCATATTGCATGGGTCATAGGTCAAATGGCATGGGTCATATGTGAAATTACATGGGCCATATGTCATATGATGTATCGCATAGTTCATAGGTTATAGGTCTTAGGTCATGGGCCATAGTTCACAGCATAGGTCGTAGATCATATGAGATAAGGCATAGGTTCTTTTTTCTAACCGATTTTGAAGTTTTCTTTTCCTAATTGAAAGTGAGTATTATTTTTTATGAATTTGTATGTTAAGAAAAAATTCTGAAGTAAACTCACTAACGCCATAGGTCATAGGTCATATGCCATTGGGAAAAGTTCGTAGGTTATAGATGATGGGTCATAGGTTTTATGTTATAGGTCATAGGTTATAGTCTGTAGGTCACAGTTTATGGGTCACATGGCCTATAGGTCATACGGAATAGGTCATGGCATAGTTCACAGGTTATAGGTCATATGGCATCGGGCATAGTTCGTATTTCCTAATATATTTCAAGGTTTTTTTTCAAATTGCAACTGATTACATCTCAACGAGTTTATTTTAAAGGCGATCAAATAATAAAAACCATCTAATTTATTATTGTAAAAATTTAATTGTGATAATTATCAATTGTATAATTGGTATAATAAATTAATTTTTATAAACAAACTAATGGGGAAAACTAACATTTGCGACATTTTCGGTGTTTGAACGGATTATTTATACTGGTTTCGTCGTCTGAATACGTAAAAGTAATAACTAATCATGAATAAGAAGTCAAGCTATAGGTCATAGGTCGTAGTTTATAGGTCGTAGGCCATAGTTCATAAGTCATAGATCATAAATATAGATTATAAATATACCGGGTGTCACAAAAGTCCCGGGACGGCTGAATATTTTTTCAGGTAAGATATTTTTCAGGGAGGTCAAGGTCAATCATGAAGTAACTTTCAACTATGAATTCAACGCTGACCTTTATTTTGATCTTGACGATAACCTTGAAGGTCCTTTCAAGGTCAACTTTAAAAAAATATTTTTCAGGGAGGTCAAGGTCATTCTTGAAGTAACTTCCAGCGAGGAATTCAGTGGCGACCTTTATTTTAATCTTGACAATAACCTTGAAGGTCATTTCAAGGTCAACTATGTTCCAAATGGTAACCATCTTTTTTACATCGGCAATCGATAGAGAGGGACATTTTACCTGGAAATTACCTTGAAGGTCATTGTCAAGGTCATGCTTAAGGTCACGACTGAATACGCCTTGTTAAAGTTAGTAACTTTGCTCGTTACAAAAAAAATTCGAAAAGCTTCCCATTTAAACTTAAATTAGGTCTGCATACCTCTGGGAATAGAAGCTTTTCGAATTTTTTTCGTAACGAGCAAAGTGACTGACTTTAACAAGGAATATTCTGTGGTGACCTTAAGCATGACCTTGACGATGACATTCAGGGTAATTTCAACCTATGTATGACCTGGGTACATATTTGAATGTAAAATTTCCCTCTCCATCGATTGCCAATGTAAACAAGTGGGTTTCTATTTTTTTTGTTAAGTTGACCTTGAAATGACCTTCAAGGTTATCGTCAAGATTAAAATAAAGGTCACCAATGAATTCCTCGTTGGAAGTTACTTCAAGAATGACCTTGTCCTTCCAGAAAAATATCTTACGTGAGAAAATATTGAGCCGTCCCGGGACTTTTCTGACACCCGGTATATCATAGGGCATAAGTTATAAATCATAAAATTATAGGTTATAGTTTATAGTTCTTATGTCATAGATTTTACGTCATTGGTTTTTAATATCTTGTATTATTACCAAATTCTCATCTGTTAATTTTTTCTGATAATTAAATTGATTGTAATGACTGATTTAAATTGGTAAAGGCATTTTTATACTTCGAGCTTAATCTACCATAAATAATATGTATTTTTAATAATATTTTCTTTAAAAAAATGTGGAAAAATTGATTTTTTCTTCATTTACTGTTGAAATTACTATATTTTTTATCAGTGATCGAATGGTTCGATTAGATAACTAGACATCGGGCATTAAAGTACAATTTTCTTGATGTTTAATAACAATTATATAAAAAAATATCTGAACCTACCATTTGCTCGTGGAAATTTTTTTTTCTGAAATTGCTGTTGGTATAAGCATAATTGTAATATTCAGTCAAGAATATTTATTCATAATTAATATCTAATTGTTATAGAAAATTTTATTTAAAAAAATTTGAATTTCAATAATTGATGTTATTTTGTCGACCAGGGTAATTAATTAATTAATTTATGACGTTAGATATTGCCGACTACTGGTCAAATAATTTTCTGGAGAAACGAGAAAAAATCTGCCTTGGCCCGGATTTGAACCGGGAACGCCACTATTCACGAGTGGAGCGTTAACCAATTACGCCACCGGGGCTCCAGCAGATAGTTTCTCGTTTCTCCTATATCGACAGGACGATGCGAGTCTGCATCTTTGTAACCTGTCAAATTTCAGTGATTGATTCTAGTCTGAATAAATTCACCGAATTTGAATATAATTTAATAATTGATTTTATTTTGTCGACCAGGGTAATTAATTAATTTCTAGTGTTAGGTATTGCCGATTACTGCTCAAATAATTTTCTGGAGAAACGAGAAAAAATCTGCCTTGGCCCGGTTTTGAACCAGGAACGCCACTATTCACGAGTGAAGCGTTAACCAATTATGCCACCGGGGCTCCACTCGCGAATAGTGGCGTTTACGGTTCAAATCCAGGCCGAGGCAGATTTTTTTTCATTTCTCCAGAAAACTAATCGAACAGTAATCGGCAATATCTAACATCAGAAATGAATTAATTAATTACCATGGTCGACAAAATAACATCAATTATTAAATTATATTCAGATTCGTGAATTTATTCAGACTAGAATTAATCACTAAAATTTCACAGATTAC
>CAKNYM010053140.1:865523-890753 GCA_932195095.1 Andricus curvator | reverse complement strand
TGCTGGAGCCCCGGTGGCGTAATTGGTTAACGCTCCACTCGTGAATAGTGGCGTTTCCGGTTCTAGTCCGGGCCGAGAAAATTATTTCACCTGTAATCGGCATTATTTCTATCATCAGAAATTAATTAAAAAATTCAAATTGTCATTCTTGCATAGAAAAAAGTTTTAGAATAATTAATTACTTTTGTTCGGTTATAAAAATGTTTATAAGAACATTTTTATGTTCTTATAAAAATGTTAAAAAAAAATAAAAATGGAAATGGTTTAATGGTATATATATATATATATATATATATATATATATATAAAATTTATTATCTAAGAATCCAAGGTAAATAGTAAAAAAACTCTCAAATTTTAATTTTTGTCTTTTATTAATATCTTCATTGTTATATGAATAATAAGACAGTAACATTATACAATACAGATTTCTACAAGTTAGTTTTGAAAACAAGGAAGAATGTCGCTCCAATCTCTGACATTTTTTTAAAAACTTGACCAACGAGCATTAATTATTTACTTTTATTAACTTTTAAAATAAATGCAAGTTGTCCAGTTTAAAAAAACGTATTACGGTACCAATATTTAATTGGTATAATGCATCTTATAATAATGTACAAAGCTAGTGATTTTTCTTTGCAAACTGGGATTAAATTCCTATAAATTAGTTAACAATTTTTATCTGACTTTTAAAATTGCGTCTAATTTATTACTTTAACCTAAACTAAATATTATAAATTTAGATTGGTAAGATGAAGGAATCTAATCCAAGGTATTATAATATTGCCTAGATTCTTTTTTAACCTTTCAGTATGGTCGTGCGGTCTCACAGACCGCACCGTGATTTGTGGTTCCCTCCCCTCTGACCTTCATCGAGGCTGCCGTTATTAGTAGCTTTACTTAGTAATTGGTCAGTAATACCAATTGAAAGATCATAGGCGGTCATTAAGACCGCACGTCCACAGTAGCGTCACAATTTTCTATTTCTCGATGCGGATCCCCCATAGTACGGAACGCGGCCCCCGAGACAAATTTCACGTCCCGATTATCCTTCATTTGCGCAAAAAGTGACAAATTAATGAAGACGTATGGACGTGCGGTCTCTTAGACCGCACCGACATGAAACAATATTCATCATAAAAGTTGATAAAATTTATTAACTTCTTACTTATTCCAATGTCCCTTCATATACTTGTATAAGTTAGATAACAAAAACATCTTTATTTATTTAAATATAAATATATACAGCGGTCTGTGAGACCTCAGGTTCATTTTAGTGCAGAATGAAATCGCGCCCATATTTAAATATAAAATATCCAAAAAAGAATCTAGGTTATAACATGTAAAGAAATTTCACTTATCAGTTAGAAAACTAAATCTAAAATGCAGTATTTCATAATAATCGGATTTCGTATACGTTTTCCGAAGTCATCGTTGTCTTAAGGCGTTGACTTTATTTCGTTGTGCTAAACGCTTGAAAGGCTGATTAAGTACTACGATTTTGGCACTTAGATATATAATAATATTTATAAATTGCACTAATTGATACAAATTTCATCTCCTGTCAATTCTCATTCAAAATTTACTTTCATTTTTTATGTTTTCCCATGAAAAAGCCACCGACTTAAGGCTCAATTGTTTGCACCCCCCCCCCCCCCCCTTCCTTCATAAAATAAAAATAAAATTAAGAAATATTTTTATTCTACCCGTAAATTTTATTATATATTTCAGACCACTGATGAAAATTGCTTTAGCAAATCGCTTTACGTAAATAAAGCGATGCAAAACTGCAAATGTTTGATTTTTATTGAGTTATGGCAACGTACTTCAATCTCTGATTTTCGATTGAATGGAAGAAAAATTGAATTTCAAGGAAGAAAAAGAATTAAATTATGAAAAGGACGTAACAAAAAAATGATAAGAAAAATTACTTCTGTGAGCTTCTTAATAATTAATAATAATGGATCCAAGAATTATTATAATATTCCCTGAGCTTCACAGAAAGTGGAGACTATTTTTAATTGTATACTATATATTTTGATTAGGCGGTGTGATTAAAAAATTAGTCTACATCAAAGATTGAGTAGAAAAAAAAAATTTTAATCTACTTCTCTTGGAATGCTCAGAATCCACTTTGCTTTTGTTATACTTACAAGGTAGATTCGACAATTAGGAGAGACGTAGAAAGTATAATTACATAAACAAAATAGGGTTTCTTTCTATTTCCTATTTTATAAAGGCTTATTTATATTATAGATACTTCTTGGTGGACTATGAACAGTTTTCGGTCGATTTGATAAAGTCTGAGGTCTCGAGATATTTTTTTATAACAAATACATGATTTCAGACAGGAGTATCCAAGCTTTACTAAAATTTTCAGTAATTTACAGTACTTAAAAAAATGTTAATTACTCAAAAAATAATAAAAATACTTTTAATTTGATTCCATGTAGGATAAAAAGTACTTTTACTTTCCGTACTGAATAAAAACCACATTTTTTACTCCCTAGAGAGTGAAGAGTACTTTTTGCCACATGTAGTGAAAAATACTTTAACCACATAGGAAGTACAAATTACTTTCAATTCATAAGGATTACAAATTACTGTTATTCCACAGGGAGTACAAACTACTTTTACTCCATACGGAGTGCAAATTACTTTTACTTAACATGGAGTACAAATTACTATTACTCCATATGGGGTAAAAATTACTTTAACATCATACAGAATACAAAATTACTTTTACTCGAAAGGGAGTACAAGTTGCTTTTACTCCATGGGTAGTACAAATTACTTTTACTCAATAGGGAGTACAAATTACTTTTACTCAATACAGGGTATAAATTACTTTCACTTCGTGGGGAGTACAAATTGCTTCTACTCCATGGATAGTACAAATTACTTTTACTCCATATGGAGTACAAATTACTTTTAATCAATACAGAGTACAAATTAATTTCACTTCATGCAGAGTGCAAATTACTTTTACTCCATGCGGAGTACAAATTACTTTCACTCCATACGGAGTACAAATTAATTTTACTTCATAAGGGGTAAAAATTTTTAATTAACTCGACACGGAGTACAAATTGCTTTTACTCCATGGATAGTACAAATTACTTTTGCTCCATATGGAGTACAAATTACTTTTAATCAATAAAGGGTACAAATTACTTTCACTTCGTGCGGAGTACAAATTGATTTTACTCCATTGGTAATACAAATTACTTTTACTCCATATGGAGTACAAATTACTTTTAATCAATACAGAGTACAAATTACTTTTACTTCATGCGGAGTACAAATTGCTTTTACTCCATGGATAGTACAAATTACTTTTACTCCATATGGAGTACAAATTACATTGAATCAATACAGAGTACAAATTACTTTCACTCAATTTGGAGTACAAGTTACTTTTACTCCATGAATAGTACAAATTACTTTTACTCCATATGGAGTACAAATTATTTTTATTCAATACAGAGTACAAATTACTTTCACTTCATGCGGAGTAGAAATTACTTTTACTCCATGCGGAGTACAAATTACTTTTACTCCATGCGGAGTACAAATTACTTTTACTCCATGCGGAGTACAAATTACTTTTACTCCATACGAAATACAAATTAATTTCACTTCATAAGGGGTAAAAAATTTAATTAACTCGACACGGAGTACAAAATACTTTTACTCCATATGGAATACAACTTACTTTTACTCCATATGGAGTACAAATGACTTTCACTCCGTGTGAAGTACAAATTCCTTTCACTCTATAGGAAGTACAAATTACTTTTACTCGAAAGGAGGTACAAATGAATTTTACTCTATATGGAGTACAAATTAATTTTACTTCATAAGGGGTAAAAAATTATATTAACTCCACATGGAGTACAAAATACTTTTACTCCATATGGAGTATACCATTAAGCCATTTCCCTTTCGGGGTAGGCGTGACACTACCCGATTCGGGTAGTGTTTCTAGGTTGATAACTTGTAGTAAATAACTACAAGTGTGGGCTCACCACACCCACGATGTGCCCACAGCACTCAGTTTTCTCGAATGGTCACCCATCCAAGTGCTAACCGCGCCCAACGCTGCTTAACTTCAGTGATCTGACGAGAACTGGTTTTTTCAGCGTGGTATGGCTAAGTATAAATTACTTTAACTCCATATGGAGTACAAATTACTTTTACTCGTGTGAATTACAAATTACTTTCACTCTATAGGGAGTACAAATTACTTTTACTCGAAAGGAAGTACAAATTTCTTCTACTCTATATGGAGTACAAATTACTTTTAAACTGTATTGAGTGAAAATTACTTTCACTACATACGGAGCACAAATTACTTTTACTGCATATGGAGTACAAATTAACCTTACTCTATGTGGCGTAAAAAATTACATTAACTCCACACAGAGTATAAATTACATTTACTCCATACGAAGTACAAATTACTTTTACTCCGTGTTGAGTACAAATTACTTTTACTCCATACGCAATGCAATTTGCTTTCACTCTATAGGAAGTACAAATTACTTTTACTCCATATAGATTACAAATTACTCTTAATCCACAAGGAATAAAAATTAATTTTACTTCATGTGGGTTACAAATTACTTCAGTTCCATACGGAGTACAAATTACTTTTACTCAATATGGGTCCGAAGTATTATTATTTCTTGCAAATGAAATTTATTACACACGACGTGGAAAGTACTCAATAGGGAAATAAAAGTACTTTCGATCCCAACGGAGTGAAAAGTACTTTTCAAGTAAAAAATCATGTATATGTTATGAAAAAATTTGTGGTCCTGTTGGCTGTACGGGCATTTTCGAAATTTTGAATTTCTGAACCATTATTTGGACGCAAAGTCTTCATTTCAGATTCCTGTTACGAATGCATTATCGACATTGAATTATCTTGGTATGTGAAGGGTCGAAATTTTATAATTATTGGGATAGAGTTATATAAAGATGAAATGGAATTTCGAGAATAAGTCAACGAGAATTTTCGCGATTAATTTTCGATTGGAGATTTTTTTTAAACTTAAAAACAAATAATTTAAAAACTTATGGAATAGAGAATCCATCGAATTCGGAGAGTTTATGGAATTCATGTAATTAAGGGAATTCATGAAATTCAGAGAATCCATGGAATTCTGAGAGTTCATGTAATTCAGAGAATTCGTGGAATTCAGAGAATTCATGGAATTCAGAGAGTTCATGTAATTCAGAGAATTCGTGGAATTCAGAGAATTCATGAAATTCATAGAATTTATAGAATTCAGAGAGTTCATGCAATTAGTAGAATTCATGGAATTTACAGAATTCATGAAGTTCAGGGAATCCATGGAATTCAGAAAATATGTGGAATTCAGAGAATTCATTAAATTCGTAGAATTTATAGAATTCAGAGAGTTCATGGAATTCAGAGAATTCATGGAATTAAGAGAGTTCATGTAATTCAGAGAATTCGTGAAATTCTGAGAGTTCATGTAATTCATAGAATTCGTGGAATTCAGAGAATTCATGGAATTCAGAAAATATGTGGAATTCAGAGAATTCATGAAATTCATAGAATTTATAGAATTCAGAGAGTTCATGGAATTCAGATAATTCATGGAATTTACAGAATTCATGAAATTCAGAGAATCCATGGAATTCAGAGAATTCACGAAATTCATAGAATTTATAGAATTCAGAGAGTTCATGGAATTCAGAAAATTTATGGAATTTACAGAATTCATGAAATTCAGAGAATCCATGGAATTCAGGAAATATGTGGAATTCAGAGAATTCGTTAAATTCGTAGAATTTATAGAATTCAGAGATTTTATGGAATTCAGAGAATTCATAGAATTAAGAGAATTCATGTAATTAAGGGAATTCATGAAATTCAGAGAATTCATGGAATTCTGAGAGTTCATGTAATTCAGAGAATTTGTGGAATTTAGAGAATTCATGGAATTCTGAGAGTTTATGGAATTCGGAAAATTCGTGGAATTCAGAGAATTCATGATATTCAAGAAATTCAGAGAATTCAGAGAGTTCACGGAAATCAGAAAATTCACGGAATTAAGAGAATTCAGAGAATTTAGAGAATTCTTGGAATCCAGAGGATTTCTGAAGATTCTTCGGAAGGTAAAAGAATTGAAGGAATTCAGATAAAAGAAATCAGGAGAATTCAAGGAATTAATAGAATTCAAGGAATTAATAGAATTCAAGGAATTCACAGAATTCAGGGAATTTAGAGAATTTAAGGAATTAATAGATTTAATAGATTAATAGATTTCAAAGAATTCAGGGAATTTACAGAATTCAGAAGCTATACGTATGTTAACCGAATTCAAAAGAATTTGAAAGTGCTCTGTATTCTTACTTTTAAAACATAATCTCCAAATATATTCTTGACTTCTTCGATTTTGAATTCTAGAGCAATTCAGAACCCTATTCCACTAATTAATGAAAATTTCGATACTACGCATACGTCCTTAAATTGTAAAAACTTATACAAGTCCAAAATCCGTATGAACAGTGACATCACAATTATTTGGTTTGTCAGCAGCCATATTGACTTCGACAAGTGTATCGACACTATTGATAGGGCATCCCTTCAAAATTTTCTGGGCAGCCAAACTCTTAAACTGAACCTGCATGTCGCTCAGACTAGGATAAGAATACAAATCCCCACGATCTAAACTTTTCTCAAGATTGGGTTCAGAACCTTGAGGAGCTCGTGGATGTTTCACAGATTCCAGATTTTCAATAAAAACGTTATTAAAAGACCCACCAAATCCATCCTGGAAAGATTTGGTTGGTGAAGGAGGATTCGAAATGTTGTTCTTCGACCCAGGACGAAGCAAATTTCTATAACTGAGTGTATCCTTCGAAAGGCTCAATTTTCTTGAATTGTTCATCGCATCATTAGTGTTTTTCGAAGATGGTACCAAACTAGTTGTTGTTGATGTTGTTTCATTCAAAAGTGAATTTTTATCAACATTCGAAGATCCATCAATAAATTGCTGACTGTTGTTCAATCTCGTTTTCATCTTATTAGGATCCTCATCACTCTTGGGTTTATTTTCTTTGTCCTCTGCAGAAATCTTCAGATCTTTCATGGCATAGAGGGATGAAGGCCTTTCTACCTTTAGGGGCTTCCAATCATCAATCTTTGTGGATTTGAAAAACTTATCATCAGTTTTGTAGACTTTTTCCCCAAGTAGCTCCTTTTCCTGCTTTTCTTTAGTTGGTTCCTTTTCCTTATTTTTAGACGTCCCATTTTCGAAGGTGATGACGGACCTCATTGGTGAACTATTTTGATGAACGTAGACTTTGGTTCCCGGGGAACCGGAAATTGTTGTTTTGCTGGTGGAATTTGAGGCGAGAGTTACACTACTTTGGATGGATGTAGATTCCTGGGGAGTTGTTACTGGACTGGTCAGGTTTGTAGAGACCTGGAGCGTGATGGAATTTTGGGCTTCTTGGAGAGGTGTTAGGGTACCTTGAATGACCTTGAGCGGTGACGAGTTTGTAGAAGTGCTAGAAGACTTGAGAGGCGAAGAGGAGAGTTTTCCACTTGAGGTTGATTTTCCGCTAGAGTGGGTTGAGTGACTTGATGGTGTCTTCTGGAGTACCTAGAAAAATAAAATTAGAATATAGCCACCAATAAAAAGAATACTGACAGTTTGATAAATACAGCTTGCTCATACAGGACCATTTCTGAAAAAGAAACATTCAAAATAAGGTTTAAAAAAATAGAGACCAGAATAGGAAGGAAAAAAAGAGATGAAAGAATAAGTGAATAAGGGTCCGAGATCAAAGGGGAAGGAAGTAAAAGCAGGAGTGGAAGAAGTTCTAAAAAAGATGCGAATATAGAGATAGAGGAAGTGAGAACAAGGAAGGTATGGCAAACAAAAAGGGAAGCTCGGAGAGAATAGAGAATTATTTTACATGGGAAGAAATAAATATCATTTGAGGAAAATATCAGAAAGGAAAGAAAAAAGGGAAAAAGAACGTAGTTTAGGTATGGGAGAATACATAGAAAGCTACATGGTAAGATTGGGACGAAGATTGAGAAGAGTTAGTAAAAAGTGACGAGACAGGAGACTAGGAGAGAAAGGAATACAAGAGAAGAAAATTAAAAATAGTAGAAAACAAAAAAAGACGACCAATGAAATAAAGGAAGAATGGTGGCAATGCTACTAGAATGTAGCATTGGAAATGAAGGATAAGAAATTTATGAGAAATTTTGAACAATGTGAGGTAGTTGTAATGATGGATATGTGGCTAGATGAAAAGGAATAAAGAAAGGTCGAGCAATGGGAGGAATGGTGATGGAACGGTTATGAAAGAGATGAAAAAAGGATTATTAGTAGAATAGGTAGATATGGGTGGAGAGAAGTAAAACATTGTGAGGATGTTCCTAAATGGAGATATGAAGGCGAAATCAAAGGAGATAGAAAAATTAATTGAATTTCTTCAAATTCTTCCAGATTATAATGGGAGCATATGTTAATTAGAAGACAGGAGATTGATGACGAAGGGAATGCGGATAAGAGCGAGGTAACGGACATAATAAGGGAAGAAATAATCAAAGCATTAAGAATAGTGAAACATGGGGAAGCACTTGGTATAGATGGGATTCTACATAAAATATGGAAATATTTGGTGGAAAAACTAAAGAGATGGCAAGATTTAGATTGGGAAACGAGAAAAGAGAAAGGATATATTGGGAAAGGAAGAACAGACACTGCAGCATCTGTGAATGGGAAGAGGAAAAAAGAAGCATGTATGGGAAGGATGTAGGAGAGGAACTGAAGATAAATGAAGCTGGCGAGAGATTGCGAATTTAAAAAATTGAAATTTTTAGGTTAAAGTAGAACTTCTTTCATTCTTAATTCCGACAGAAAAAACGTTATTATAGCTATTTAGAAATATTTATTCACACTTACTTTGTGCTGTGGTGAGCTGTTGGTAGATTTTGAACTACTAGCGGTAAGGTCATGACTCGGTCTCCTTGACGAGTGCCTAGTCGTCGATCTTCCCAACGTTCCAGTCTTGCCAGGACTTCCAGTAGCCCTAACGGATCCAGAACTCCCACCACTCCTACTAGGGGATGAATTGGTTGAGTTTTTACCGTTTTGGACTGTATTCCGATTCTGGTAAGGTTCTTGGTGATTGTTGCTGGTGGGAAGTACCGACGCCCTGGAAGTGCATCTACTCAGACTGGAACATTTGGACCTCGGTAAGGTCGAACAAGGTGATCTGTGGCGCCTGGAACTTCTAGGTGTTGAGTTGGCCAGGAGACTCGAAGAGTCTCCACTCTGGCGACGATGCCTTCGCGGAAGAGTTGCTGATCGAACAGAACTGGAATCATCCCACACTTGGAAACTGGCCTGTGACTGATCAAGTCCCTTCATCATCTAAGGAAGCAAAATTAATATAAATATCCGACGCTTGATTCTACTTTGTAGTAGGTAAATTGTGTGAGATGACAAGCTACAGGTGTTATTAGAGGTTTTTAGAATAAAAACATACCGAAGGACTGGCTGCTCTAGTTTGAGTCGCAACACTGTGCAGATGAACGACTCTTGGGTTGAACCATTCAGTTGGGGGATATTGGGCACTGAAGGTGCCCATCAGAGGAGTGCCCTTTCTTCTTGTACTGCGTCGAAAAAGTCTCGAGAGCAGACCTATTTTCTCTGAAAAAATAGTGGAAAAGTCTTGAGAAGGAATTTTATTGTAATCATCACAATTACGGTTCATGCAAGGATCGAGGAAGGGTTTTTGTTCAGCTGGGGGTGACCAGATGCCTTATCTTATAATTGGATCCCAAGCAAACCAACGGAAAATTGCGTAATGGGGAAGAATAATAAAGAATCCAAAAATGGAGAGAGGGTAAGGTGCTATAACGTGAGTCAAATTGTGAAAACATTTAAGTGAATTTTTCAAAGAGACATTTTTTCATAAAACTACTTATTGCAATCGCCGGAACCAATCACCCATAACCAAATTCACCCTTCCCCGCAATTGAACTCACTGGTTGGACTATGTGGTGTGCTGTCAGTGCTGGCATATTCTGCACTTGAGGAGGTGTCACTTCTTTCTGGCCTTCGTGGAAGAGATCGAGAACTTCCGCTTCTATGTAAACGCCTCGCTGATCCCCAGAGACGAAGAGAATGCCGCCTTTCAAGACGGGCAGGAACGGATCGACACCTGGCGAAGAGGATCTTGTCGTTCGGGTTACCTAGAAAGATAAAGAATCATAATTTTAGAATTACGTATTTTTAAATTCCACATTTTTTAGAGGTAGAGAAGACCCAGCCTTTAGTTTGAAAGTGATACCACGTCCCTAATTTCCAAGTCATTCAAACGCAATCCCGTTTAAATTGCAGTTAAAGATTATTCATCAAGATCATGAATTATATAGCCTGAGACAGCTTTAAGACAATACTTTATGATTCATTCCAATTCAATTTATGATTTAATTTCTCTTCGCTGATTCGTTCCGAATTCTAATTTTTCCCTACATGTCAACTGAGACTCGACGTGACGTCAAAAAGAAATCACTTAGAGATACTCGAGAACTGGGGAGAAGCTCTCAGCGAAAGAAATATACTTTGAAAAAAAAAGGAATCAGGTGGTATGAAATCTTCACCTCAGTCTTGGAAAATCTCCCAGCCTTATTTGACAAGAAAGCGAAAATTTGAAGTATCCCAGAAAGCAGTTTGATCTTAGCCTAGAAAGAAATTTAGTCGTATGCCCAGAAGACAATTTAATAATTATAAGGATAAGTTTTCCACGTGGTGGAAGTTTTTCTGTGCATATTTAGTTATTTTCCCTAAAACAAAATTAATTCCTCAACCCATAAAGTGAAATGTGTTCCCTGATCTGATATATGTATGTGATCTGGAATAGCATAGTACAATGTCCTTGATTAGAGTCAAAAAGTAGGATCGAGTTGAACTGATGTGAAGAAATGTTAAATAATAAAAAATCACAATATTTCGATGTTGAGGCAACCAAAAGTCTTTGATTTTACTTTAGTGAATATCCTTTGTCTGCGGGAGGTCTATGGATTATAGATTCAGAAAGATAAATAAAAAGAGATACGGGAAAATATGGTGGAAGGTAGTGCACGGTAGTCCGTTTATTCCTGACTTCCAGCGTGACTCACAATACCTGACTGACTTCCAATATCTAATATATCGTTGTACAAATCGCTTTCCAGAAACAGCCGTTAGTCGTTACACCGCAAACAGATACTACATGACGTATTCGCGTGAGCAAATCTCTCGCGTGGCTATCAGTTCGTGAAACAGCATGGGAATGGATATGGAAATAGCAAAACTATAAATGAACAAAGCGAATTTCAGCAGAGTATATCTCCCAGGAATGCTCTACATCGTTTATCAGTAAAGTGTCAGTTCGGGTTCTTTAAAATGATTTTTCGAAGGGATTTCCAGGAGAAGTCTGAAAAAAAAAGATTGCTTAAGTGAATCAGTTTTTTTTAAGAAATCAGATTTGAAGATCGTTATCTAAATCCAAATGATGCTTATGAATCGGACCTTAATATTTTACTGAGTTTAATCTGCTCACTTCGATTCAGAGGTCGCTTAAATGAGGAAATTCTTATTAAAACATGAAATTGCGGATTCACTAGGGGTTCAAACCAATTCAAATTTTCTAATTGATTCTTTTTTTCTGGGAAATATCTTTAATTGGACGTTGCATTAGTACTAATAATAAATAATAATATTAAAGTAATAATATGAATGAAGATAAATCTCGGACCTAAAATTAAAATTGAAAAGATTGCCGCCTTGAAAGCACGAAGCAATGCAGGATTATAATTGTTTGGTGGCAACCTGCTTGGCTGTCAAGGACGACAACATAAACGCACTCGTCTCGTCTGCTGGAGAGAAAAAAAACTTCCTTACCGCAGCGCGAACGACCTGGACGAGAATAGTAATTCAAGGCGAAGGTAAAGATCGAATTCACTCGCTCGTTAAAATCCTCCAGGACAATAAATTTGAAGCTCAAGAACCTTTCACCCTGTCCATTACTTGAGCAGAATTGAAATCAACTTGAGACGAATTTATGGAAACGAAGGAATTGGTCTCAGACTCAAAAATCCTAAGTCCGAATTTGAATCATTCTGCATCGTAATGTTCCTTTTACATTTAGGCTGGTGAAGATTGAGGTAGACTTGTAGAGATATAGATAGAAATAGACTGATAGAGAGAGAAAATAAACAGATTAAGATAGACTGAGAAAATCATAGAGATAGACTGATTAAGCTAGACTGATAGAGATTGACTGATAGAGGCAAAGATATACTGATGAAGATGGATTGATAAAGATACATGGTATATGCCTGAGCGGAAAATCAGGAAATAACCGGGAATTTTTTTCATCAGCAGAAGACGGGGAAGTGACCTGGAGAAGACTTGAAGAATTAGAATTATCTTCACGCTGAACAGGGAATTTTCGAAAAAAATTATAATTCTAAGTTGCGACATGGATTTTCAGTAAATAAATATAATTTTTACAATTAGGTCTAGAGATTCCCGTAAAGATTTATAATTTTGAATTTCGAATTTTCGAAAAGAATATAATTCTGAGGTAGAACTGGCAATTTTCGTAAAGAATTATAATTTTCATTTTAGTTTAACTTAAGAACAGAAAATGTCTGAAAAAAATTTGTTTGAAAAGAATTTTAATTCTGATTTATAAGACGAGAATTTAAACAAATTTTCCTGTTCCAAGTCATAATTCATCTCAATTTAAAACCTCTCCCTTCAAGTTTTGGAGCAGGGAATTTTTATAACGAATTGTAATTTAGACTTTGGGATAGATAATTTTCGTGAAGAATTATTATTTGACTTGGAATAAAGAATAGTTTACATCGAGCGGGACTTAAAAAAAATTCAATTATGTTTCCAAAATTCTTTGTTTCAAATCAGAAATCTCTAAAATCTTTTTAAAAAATTAAAATATCTCGAAATCTCTACTAATCGTTTGAAATAATTTAAATTCATTCAACTATTTTAAATTGAAAGGGCGAAATTGTAAATTGAAGCAGAAGAAATAGGGGAAAATTCCAGGATTTCGCAATCATCAGTCGGGTGGATTCCCTGACAGATAAAGATGGAAATAGACTGATAGAGCTGGACTGATACAGATAAAAAGATGAAAAAATATAGACATACTGATAGAGCTAGAGATAGATGGGTATAGGTGGACTGATAGAGATATAGATCGACCGCTGGAGATAGAGATACGTACAGAGAGAAATAGGGGGGGGGGGGGCAAGTCCAATAATTCCTGTTTAAAATTCGTGCTATTTCAGAAGCAAATCTTCTTTAAAAATATCCCTTTCACACCAGGCGGACAAAAAATTGAAAACAAAATTTGAATTCATCACCTCCACAAATGACATCAGCGAGATTTGTTTGCACTGCCTGGTGAGTGACATCTCCATCCCTGAGAGTGAGCATCTCACCATGGACCAAAGCCATCGCCTCGTCGTTGCTCATCAGCATTCCTCCTTGTCCCCGAGAGCTTGCCACCTCCCTCGAGTTTCTTCTAGAACTTCCGGAGTCACGCCTGAGCCTTTTGGTTTCAGGCGTTACAACAAAATAACCTTGAGACGTATGATAAATCTTCCTCTCCTGCATCAGCTTCGCTAAGGAATCGTAGACGAGTTCTCGGCCCGGCCTTTGCATCGCAGGAAATGCATTTTTCAATGCTGACCTCAGGGTGTCGAGAGTGGCCGCCTGTCTCTGGGAAGTCAGCTCTAAAATTGCCCAGCAGAGAGCTTCTGGTAGAGGTGTAAACTGACCCTGAGTAACTGGAGCTACCAAACAATCGTCAATATCTCCTGTAAAAGAAAGTGAAGGATGTTTTAATTAATCAGTTTATATTTCTATGATCGCACTATCTTTCATTATTATATGAACAGAAAATACTTAAATTGCTTTCGAATATAACTAGTTGATCACGTGGCTTAATATTTGTAATTACTATGAGCTTTTAATTCGGTTTTAATTAAAAAACGATAACCCACTTTCCTCTACGACTAATATTTTCACACTCGATAGTAACATTAAAGAAATGATTAATCCCAGCTTTGTATTTTCCTGCAGATGTAATGGAATAGCATTAATTTGGAAAGGCTTCTTCAAAAAATAGAGCTAGAACGTATAAAACGAGTTTGAAAGAAGGTAAAATAAGATCAGTGTTTTTCAGAAAAACCACCCGTCAGTGTTTCTTATTTTTAATTTTATCATTTGGATGATATTGATAATATTTTATGATGATATTATGGTGCATAATTTATCAGTTTACCAGTTTGGCACCAGATTTAGCACAAAGGACCTTGAAATCCTGTTGTAAAAGTCTTTTATGATCACTCTTTGATTTTTTTAGTAAGCTGATCTGATGTTCTATTCCATTGTACTGCCTCGCGAGATTAATACATAATGGAATACTATAAAGGCCACTAATTCCAACACGTTCAATTGTTGTGATTTCAGGATTTTGAAACAGGAATATCCAGCATGCAGCATGTAGAGACCAGAAATTGTTAACCGTATCCGATATACCTAGCGGATAGGTAGCTGGTGACATTCAAGAAGGCCAGCTCGCTGCTGCCTTTCTAAGTTTTGTTAGGCGATATGCCAGTGTGCATTTAATACATGATTTGCAACTTCTGTCTTGTTAAGCCATTTATGTGTCAATATTTTGTTCCAAAAACAACAAAAATAAAAACATAAAGATGTGCAAATTACTACAGTTTTGCTGACTAATATTCAAGCAGTTACCAGATCAGTATGCAACATTGATATCTAATTCATCACTTGATTCTACGATTTGAACCACTACATGCACTGTAAAAAATTTCGGGAATTTCCCCCACTTTGCAGTGGGGGAAAATCCCCATTTTCGTTGGGGAAATTTTCCTAAAAGTTCTGATAATTCGCTAAAAAATTGGAGAAGATTTCCTAACATTTAGGGAATTAGATAATACCTACAATTTTTGGGGAAACTTCTCTCAACTTATGGTAATTTATACAAAAGTTTTGGATTATTCCTACTGAATGTAGGGAATCGTGCCAAAAATAATGTTTGATTTTCCACGTAGATTAGGTTAAATTTCTAAAAATTCTTGAAGTATTACCGTATGTTCAGGAAGATATTTTGCACTATAATATTTGATAAACTACCACAATATTTTGAATCATTCTACACATTTTTCTGTAGAAAAGATTTATCAATGTTATAGTGATTTCAAAGATTTCTTTCCATAAAGTTTTCTTGTTCACGACAGAATGCTATGTCAAGCTGACCATTGCTTTTTATTAATATTCCACAAATTTTTGGAAATTTTCCCTACATATTTTTCGGGAAAATTCTCGAAATTTAAAGCATTATTATACAATAGCATAGGAAATATTCTTCATCAAATCTTGGGGAAAACTCACCACTTTTTGGTTAATATTCCAACAAAATTTTGGGAAAATTTTCCTAAATAATGAGTATCAATATTCACAAAGTTTTAAACAATATTCCACGAATTTTGGGTAATTTTTCCTACATAAAGTTCAGGAAAATTTCCGAAATTTTAGGTATTATCACACAATAGCATAGGGTATTCCCCCCATCAAATCTTGGGTAAAATTCACCACTTTTTGGTTAATATCCCATAAGAATGTTTGGGGAATTTTCCCTACTAAACTTTGGGGAAAATCCCTTGATATAATAAGACTGCATTGTGAGGATAGCGCTCTCGTAATGTTCCCGGATAGCACAACAGTTTCCCTGAACATTCCTGGAACATTCCAATGGAAGGTTGGGAAAATTCCGAAAAATATTCCAGGAAGGTTCACGGAAGTAGGTAAATGTCCGCACATCAAAAGAAGGTTCCCAAGAAAGGTTCCGGGAATGTTGGTAAACAATTTTCAAGCACATTCCGCGAAAAATGTTCCAGGAAGTTTCCCGGAATGAGGTAAATTGCCGTATATCAAGCATTTGGGGAAATTTTCCTAAATGTTCTGATAATTCGCTAAAAAATTCGAGAAGATTTCCTAAAATTTGGGAAATTAGATAATAACAATTTTTTGGGAAATTTCTCTCAACTTATGGTAATTTATACAAAAGTTTGGGAGTATTCCCTAAAATTTTGGGAATTGAATGATTCCTCCTGAATGTAGGGAATAGTTCCAAAAATAATGTTTGGTTTTCCACGTAGATTAGGTAAATTTTCTAAAAATTCTTGAAGTATTACCGTATGCTCAGGAAGATATTCTGCCCAAAATATTTGATAACCTAGCACAATATTTTGAATGATTTTACACATTTTTTTATAGAAAAGATTTTTCAATGTTATAGTAATTTCAAAAGATTTCTTTCCATAAAGTTTTGTTGTTCACGTCAGAATGCTACGTCGAGCTGACCATTGCTTTTTGATTAATATTCCACAATTTTTGGGGAATTTTCCATACATATTTTTCGGGAAAATTCTCGAAATTTAAAGCATTATTATACAATAGCATAGGGAATATTCCCCATCAAATCTGAGGGAAAATTCATCACTTTTTGGTTAATATTCCAAAAAAATGTTGGCAAAATTTCCCCAAATAATGAGTATCAATATTCACAAAGTTTTAAGCAATATTCCACAAATTTTGGGTAATTTTCCCTACATAAAGTTCGGTAAAATTTCCGAAATTTGAGGTATTATCACATAATAGCATAGGGAATTCCCCCCATCAAATATTGGGCAAAATTAACCACTTTTTAGTTAATATTCCACAAGAATGTTCGGGGAATTTTCCCTACTAAACTTTGGGGAAAATTCCCCAAAATGTGTGGAAATTAGCGTCGACACAATTGTGGGAAAAATTCCGGAAGAACATTTTTACAGTGTGAAATTTATACAATAACAATAGATTGTCCTACACCATGGTCCAAATTACTACAGTTTTGCCGACTAATATTCAAGCAGTTACCAGAAGTATGCAACATTAATATCCAATTCATCACTTGATTCTACGATTTGAACCACTACAATGACTGTACAAAATTTCGGCAATTTTCCCCACTTTGCAGTGGGGAAAAATTCCCATTTTCGTTGGTGAAAATCATTTCCTCCAAGATTTGGAGCAATTTTCCTGAAAGTTCTGATAATTCGCTAAAAATTGGAAATTTCCTAAAATTCAGGAAATTCGATAATACCTACAACTTTTGGGGAAATTTCTCTCAACTTATGGTAATTTATACAAAAGTTTGGGAATATTCCCTAAAATTTGGGGAATTGAGTGATTCCTCCTGAATGTAGGGAATCGTTCCAAAAATAATGTTTGATTCACCACTTTCTGGTTAATATTCCAAACAAATTTTGGAAAAATTTCCTAAATAATGAGTATCAATATTCACAAAGTTCTAAGCAATATTCCACCAATTTTGGGTAATTTTTCCTACATAAAGTTCGGGAAAATTTCCGAAATTCTAGGTATTACCACACAATAGCATAGGGAATTCCCCCCATAAAATATTGAGTAAAATTCACCACTTTTTGGTTAATATTCCATAAGAATTGTTGGGGAATTTTCCCTACTAAACTTTGGGGAAAATTCCCCAAAATGTGTGAAAATTAGCGTCAACACAATTTTGGGGAAAATTCCGCAAGAAAATTTTTACGGTGTGAAATTTATATAATAACAAGAGATTGTTGTACACTCGATATAATTCCTTTATATAATAAGATTGCATTGTGAGGATAGCGCTCTCATAACGTTCCCGGATAGCACAAAAGATTCCCTCCTGAACATTCCTGGAACATTCCAATGGAAGGTTGGAAAAATTCCGAAAAATATTCGAGGAAGGTTCACGGAAGTAGGTAAATGTCCGCATATCCAAGAAGGTTCCCAAGAAAGGTTCCGGGAATGTTGGTGAACAATTTTCAAGGACATTCCGCGAAAAATGTTCCAGGAAGTTTCCCGGAATGAGGTAAATTTTCGTATATCAAGGTAGGTTCCCGGAAGTTTGCCGGAAAGTTCCGGGAATGTTCGTGACAAATTTTCGCATCACATTAATTAATTTTATATAATGCAAAAATTATTCACGAACATTCTGCGAAGTTTCTCGGAAGTAGGTAAATTTCCGCGTATCAGGGAAGGTTTCCAAGGAAGGATCCAGGATTGTTTGTGCAAAATGTTCCCATTATATAAATTCCATTAATTTAATTAATTAAATTACTCTCGAAAATTCCTCGAACTTTCCTTGGGAACCTTCCTGAATCCGCGGACATTTACCTACTTCCAGGAACATTTTTCGGAATTCTCCCAAACTTCCATCGGAATGTTCCAGGAATGTTCAGGGAAACTTTTGTGCTATCCGGGTTACAAGGACTAATTTTATTCTAACAATTTACTGTCTAGAAGACTCTTGAAGCAACCGGGAAAAGTTTATTATTTTGTTCGTTTCTAGCATTTTCTCCACTCACTTATTGTCACTGTCTATTTAAAAAAAGTTTGTTGCTGAGAATTTAATTTTATCATAAATCGATGGTCCCAAATGGGTTAAAATGTATATTTGGGATATGTTCCAAAACCTATATCTCTTGTTTCATAAAATACATATTATTAGAACCCCCCATGCCTTCAGATCAAACTATGAATCTGCAAGAGTTAAGTTTGGCAACATACCACTAGATATGGGGTGAAGCTGATTGCGCGAGGGTAAAAGGAAAGCGGTTAGGGTCGCCAGAAAGAATTATGGCCATCTGCTCTCCTCTTAGTTTCTGAAACATAATATCAATACCATCAAATAAGCCCTTTTCATGATCGGTTTTAGCGTTGGACAAATATTTGATGAAAACTCTGATCGCTGATACGCGCTCAGATATTTCTTCTTTGCACTCAGAATTCTTGAATGAAACTCTAGGCAAAACATCTCTTTTATATTCCAGGTTTTCTATGCATCTTCATATCTTGAATGTTTTAGGTAATTAAGTTTATAAATTAAAGATTCAATTTCTCTAAGCTACCTGACAATAAAAATCTACAATTATTTCTTTAGATTTTCTTCCGGATCTCGCGTTCTTATTCTGAAAACAGGATTTGTCGATTTTTTCATATATTTTTTCATGGATAAAACGGAAACTTCCAATCCTTTCAAAAAACGGGTAAAGCTTAATTTATATCTATTTTGAAAAGTTGCAGGTCTTCTTTCAGACTTTTTCACGAAACTCGCGTATTTTAGCGTGATATTGGAATTTTCGATTTTCGCAAAGCAATTTCAATACATAAATTAAAAAAGACAAGTTCTGTCGAAGAATGATTTGGAGAAATTTGTTAGGACTTTTTAAACTCCGCAATTCGCCACTGAGATTTCTTTCCATATTTCTCGCCGTTTACCTCGAAATTTGAGTTTTCGATTTTTGTCATAGTATTTTTGATAAGTATAATGAAAATGACCATTCCTATCAAAAATTAGTTGAATTAAATTTTGTTGGAGTTTTCAAAAGCTGTAATTCCTCTTTGAGACCTTTTCACGTTTTTCGCGTTGATTAGCTGAAATTTTGAATTTTAGATTTGTTATTGTAGGAAATTTTGCAGGATTTTTTAAAATCTTCAATTCCTCAATCAATCTTTTTCCGTATCTTGCGTCGTTTGGCTCAAAATTAGAATTTTAGAAATGGTCGAAACCATTTCTTGCATAAATCATCTTGTTAAAAATTCAACAGTTTTGTTAAAAAAAAAAAAAATTTTGGGCTCGAACATTAAAAAATTCTCTTTTGTTAAAGATGCGACTTTTTTGGTAGAAAATCCACTTTTTCGGTTAACAATGCAACTGTTTTGTAGAAAATTCTTTTTTTTTTGTTTGGAAATTCAACATTTTGGAAGAATTTTTTCTTTATTGTCTGAAAAATCTTTCTCGGTTGAAATTTCAACTTTTGTTGAAAATTCATCATTTTTATTTGAAAATTCATATCTTTTGGTAGGAATTTAATATTTTGAAATCATTTGTCATTTTGTCATTTTTAGCAGAAAATTCATGTATTTTGTTGAAAATTTGCCTTCTTTTGTAGAAAATCATTTTTTATTTTTTTTTTGTTAACAATGCAACTTCTTAGTTGAAAATTAATTTGTTTTATTTGAGGATTCAAGTTTTTTGATGAAAATTCGTTTTTGTTGGTCAGATTGAACTGCTCTTGATTTGAAATAAAAATATTTTTTGGTCGAAACATCAACTATAACTTTTTTGTTGATAATTCGTATTTTCAGGGTAAAAATCAATTTTTTTAAATAAAAATTTAACTAATTGGTTGACAATTTAACCGTTTGGCTGAGAATTTAACTGTTTCGTTGAGAATTAATTTCTTTGTTGAAAATTCATATTATCCGTTTGAAAATTCAACTGTTTTGTAGAAAATTCGTTTTCTAAATTGAAAATTATTATTTTTTCAATTGAAATTGAACTATCTTATTTTTGATTGAAAATTTATCGATTATAGTAGAAAGTTAATGTATTTTCTAAAAATTCGTCTGTGTTGGTATAAAATCATTTTTTTTTGTTAACAATGTTTGTCTGAAAATTAATTTTTTTTAGTTGAGGATTTAAGTTTATTATATATATATTTTTTTTAAATTGATCTTTTTAGGTTGAAAATAAATTTTTTAACTAAAAATCCAACTACTTGTTTGAAAATATAACTTTTTGGTTATAAATTAATTTTTTTGTTAAAAATTAATATGTTCTGGTTGAAAATTCAACTATTTTGTAGTATATTTGTTTTTTTTTGGCTTGTTAATTCAACATTTTGGAAGAACTTTTTTTTATTTATTGACTGCAAAATCTTTCTTAGGTTAAAATTTCAAGTCTTGTTGAAAATCCGTTATTTTTATTTGAAAATTCATATCTTTTGGTAGGAATTTAATATTTTTAAATCACTTGTCATTTTGTCATTTTTAGCAGAACATTCGTGTATTTTGTTGAAAATTTGCCTTCTTTTGTAGAAAATCATTTTTTATTTTTTTCGTTAACAATGCAACTGCTTAGTTGAAAATTAATTTGTTTTAGTTGAGGATTCAAATTTTTGATGAAAATTCGTTTTTGTTGGTTAGATTGAACTGCTCTTGATTTAAAATAAAAATCTTTTTTGGTTGAAATATCAACTATCACTTTTTTGTTGATAATTCGTCTTTTCAGGGTGAAAATCAATTTTTAAAAATAAAAATTTAACTAATTCGTTGACAATTTAACCGTTTGGTTGAGAATTTAACTGTTTCGTTGAGAATTAATTTATTTGTTGAAAATTCATATTATCCGTTTGAAAATTCAACTGTTCTGTAGAAAATTCGTTTTTTAAATTGAAAATTATTTTCTTTAATTGAAATTGAACTATCTTATTTTTGATTGAAAATTTATCGATTATAGTAGAAAGTTAATGTATTTTGTTAAAAATTCATCTTTTTAGGTTTTAAATTAATTTTTCTAACTAAAAATTCAACTACTTGGTTGAAAATGTAACTTTTTGGTTATAAATTAATTTTTTGGTAAAAATGAATATGTTCTGGTTGAAAATTCAACTATTTTGTAGTATATTCGTTCTTTTTTGTCTTGGAAATTCAATATTTTCGAAGACATTTTTGAGTTATTTTGATTTGAAAATTCATATCTTTTGGTAGAAATTTAATCTTTTTTTCTTAAGAATGCAAATTTTTCGTTGAAAATGAATCTGCTTTGGTTGCGGATTCAACTATTTTGTTAAAAATTCGTCTTACGTTATTTTTGGATGACCCCTAAATAAATTGACGAAAAGAATGTCGCCGAAAAAATTACGCAACACATAGGGGGGGGGCAAAATTACGGTTGCTAACAAAGTGGGGTACGTGGTTCCAAATTTCAGAAAACAACTTTACGTAATGTATGCATGGCCCCTTAAGGCCATGTGATGAGTGGGTCACGTGACCAGATTCCTACCTTACCGACCCTTTTTTCATTTCCTAACTTATTTTCAAACGAAGCGCCACATCGAGTTGGAAATTTAGGATACTAAATAAAAAGCACTAAGAAAGGTTGGTCTCGTCCTGAATTTTTATAATTATGAAAAAAGTTTTTTTTGTAAATAATTTTTTTTTTGCTTTTCTCATGATTATTAAAATTTAGGTCCAGACCCACCTTTTTTAGTGCTTCTTATTTATTATCCCGAATTTTCAACTCGATGTGGACATTCGTGTGAAAATAAGTTAGGAAATAAAAAAAGTGCCGGTAAGGTAGGAATCTGGTCACGTGACACACTCATCACATGGCCTTAAGGAAGGCTGGTTGAAGAACCTGTCCTTTCTTTTAGGACCCAGAGAAAGTGTACCAAAGTCCGATTTGATCCGTTTATTTTTTCAAGAGTTATCGTGTTACGCACGGACGGACAGACAGACGCCATCACCAAAACATGATTTTCAGCTTCAGAGGGTCTCAAAACGTGGAGGTCCGTTGAAAAACAGGTGTGAAATTTCGGATCATTCGAATACTTGCTCAATCCTCAATGATGAGCATGGAATAATAATGACCATCATCAAACGGGGTACTTTCGATAATGTGGGTAAATTGGGACACCACTGAATTCCCTAAATTGATAGGACAAATTACACAAAACTCTTCCCAGAATCTGGAATCAGGTCAAGCCTGAATTGGTTCTAGATTCTGGTTGAAATGACCCATCTTAAGGATTTTAAACTATCAATTTAGGAAGGTCTCAATTTACCCCAAGTATCCGATATTGCCCCGTTTGACGGTATAGTGTAAAATAAAATAATAAAAATGTCTTAAATCATTTTGGTTGCTGGATTTTTAATATCAAAATAAAAAACTTGGTATCTTCTTAGAGGATAGGTATGTAGAAGTTTCCTTGCTCAAATGTACGAAGTTCCTCTCGAATTCACATCACGTTTTTGATTCAGCTCGAACGCCACGAGAATTTCGTGACCTTCAATACGTTTAGAATAATCCATACTTGCCTTCTGGGCGGGGATTTCGCCTGGATGTGTGTGTATGTGTGCTAAGTCTGCCTTTATTTAGAAATTCAGAACAAATTTTAAAACAATAATAATTTACAAAAAAAAGATAAAAAATAAAAATGTCAAGTAATATGAGAGGGTGTAACCGAAAAGATTTTCAAAAAGTTCATTTTCAACCGAAGCAGATTAATTTGTAACCAACCAGTTGCATTTTTAACCAAACAAAATGAAATTTCTACCACAGAAAATGAATTTTCAAAGCAAAAAAAACTAATGTTCAACAAAATAGCTCAATTTTTAATGAAACATAATTTTTTAGCCGAGAAGAAAAATGCAATCAACTTGTTGAGGTTTTAAGCCAAAAAGACGAATTTTCAATAAAACAGTTGAATTTTCAACCAAAAAAGGTGAGGGTCTCCAAAGGATTTTGAGAATTTTTCAAAATTACGGTAGTTACGCCATGTTGAATTTCCGCATCACATTTTTTTAATTATCGATATTTTTAAAACCGTACAACGAATTTTAATGGAACTTTGAGATATTGTAGAAAAAAGTAGACGATTTAATATCGCAATACAGAACGATTATTTTTTTGAAAATTCTGAACAAAAAAAGTCCAGAAAATTTTTGAATTCAAGTTTTCGTCCATAACATATCCTTTTATTTTTGTTATTGTTAGGATACAAAAATGCCTTATAATTTCACCTTTCACTAAAAAAAATTGACGGGTACTCTTCTTGATCACGAAATTTTATTGTGTTGACTTTGGATGCTTCAACAGGGTATATGTAACACCATCTTCTAAAACACAGTATCTACAGTTACAGTATTTTATTTTCTGCAGATTTCCAAAGAAAATAACAGTTGTGTTCACAAATTACGTGAAGCTATTTTTATTGGCAGAGTGAAGAACATTGTACTTATAACGAGAAAGTCAGAATTACGAGACTTAGGTAATATTGGGAAGGATGGATAGTTTATTCTTACGGTGGCGTCACAAGGGGCTCGGAGGGACCAAAAATCGTGACAAGAAATATAAAATACTGTTAGCAAACCAAAAATCGAATAATGACAAAGCATAAAATGATATCACTTTTTGATCAAGGAAATGAAGATTTACTTGGAAGGAAATATCCAAGAAGCGATTATATAATAAGCTGATGTTCACTGATGTTGACGGGGTAAGAATCTAATTAGAAGATGTTTAATTTCGTTTGTATACTGGTCCATAAAGATACTATCTGTGCAGTCCCACCTAAATATACCCATCTATTCTTTCAACAGTATTGTATGATTAGCTGACGTTAATTGATATTGACTGGGTAAGAATCTAATTAGAAGATGTTTATTTTTGTTGGTATACTGGTCCATAAAGAACCCATCTGTATAGTTGGTCTGCTTCAATGTTGTATTTTCTTTCAACTATGTTGTATAATTAGCTGATGCTATTTGATGTTGGTATACTGGTCCAGAAAAATATCAGCTGTATACTTGGCTTGCTTCATTTTTGTATCTTCTTCCCATCGTGTTATATGATTAGCTGATACTGTTTGATGTTGACCAGGTAGGAATGTGATTAGAAGATGCTTAATTTTGTTGGTATACTTATCCGTAAAAATCCCATCTGTATAGTCTGTTTTCTTCATTTTTATATCTTCTCTCAACAGTGTTTTATGATTATCTGATGTTAATTGATGTTGGCTAGGTAAGAATTTAATTAGTCGATGTTGCATTTTGTTTGTATACTGGTCTATAAAGATCCCATCTGTATAGTTGGTTTCTTCCATTGTTTTATCTTCTTTCAACCGTGTTGTATAATAATCTGATGTTAATTGATGTTCATCAGGTAAGAATGAATTAAAAGATGTTCAAATTTCGTGGTATACTGGTCTATGAAGATCCCATCTGTGTAGTTTGTTTGTTCCATTGCCGTATCTTCTTTCAAACGTGTTGTATGATTAGCTGATGTTAATTCATGTTGACTAGGTAAGAATTTAATTAGTAGATGTTGCATTTTCTTGGTATACTGTTCCAAAAAGATCCCATCTGTATAGTTTGTTTGCTCCATTGTCGTATCTCCTTCCAACCGTATTGTATGATTAGCTGATATTAATTGACGTTGAATTTTGTTGGTATACTGGTCCATAAATATCCCATCTGTATAATTGGTTTGCTCCATTGTTGTATCTTCTTCCAA
>CAKNYM010053140.1:819152-838890 GCA_932195095.1 Andricus curvator | reverse complement strand
AAGTTGATGCAAGAACAGAAAAGATGTGTTGATTCGAGACGAATCGATTGACCTGTATTTTAATAAATTTTATTGAAGACTAAGGAAGCTATAGTAATGCATAATATTTGAAAATACGGTTTTTATAGTAAAACTTTTTTCATTAGCTCAACTCAAAGTTGATGCAAGGTTATAGAAGATTCCTTGGTTCGCGGCGAATCGATTGACCTACAATTATAGTACATTTGATCAAAGAGTAGGGAAGTTATGGTAATTTATATATTTTTAAAATAAGTTTTTTATAGTAAAACTTTTTTCGTTGACATAACTCGAAGTTGATGCAGGAACAGAAAAGATGTGTTGATTCGAGACGAATCGATTGACCTATAATATTAATAATTTTTATTGAAGAGTAAGGAAGCTATGGTAATGCATAATATTTGAAAATACGGTTTTTTATAGTAAAACTTTTTTCTTCAACATAATTCAAAGTTGATGCAAGAACAGAAAAGATGTGTTGATTCGAGACGAATCGATTGACCTGTATTTTAATAAATTTTATTGAAGACTAAGGAAGCTATAGTAATGCATAATATTTGAAAATACGGTTTTTATAGTAAAACTTTTTTCATTAGCACAACTCAAAGTTGATGCAAGAATATAGAAGATTCCTTGGTTCGCGAAGAATCGATTGACCTACAATTATAGTACATTTTATTAAAGAGTAGGGAAGTTATGGTAATTTATATATTTTTAAAATCGTTTTTTTATAGTAAAACCTTTTTTCATTGACATAACTCAAAGTTGGTGCAAGAACAGAAAAGATGTGTTGATTCGAGACGAATCGATTGACCTATAATATTAATAAATTTTATTGAAGAGTAAGGAAGCTATGGTAATGTATAATATTTGAAAATCGGTTTTTTATAGTAAAACTTTTTTCTTCAACATAATTCAAAGTTGATGCAAAAATATAAAAGATTCCTTGGTTCGAGACGAATCGATTGACCTACAATTATAATACATTTTAATAAAGGGTAGGGAAGTTGTGGTAATTTATATATTTTGAAAATCGATTTTTTATAGTATAACTTTGTTCATTAACATAACTCAAGGTTGATGCAAGAACAGAAAAGATGTGTTGATTCGAGACGAGTAGATTGAACTAAGGCATAATATTTGAAAATACGCTTTTTTATAGCAAAAATTTTTTCATTAGCATACTTCAAAGTTGATGCAAGAACATAAAAGATTCCTTGGTTCAAGGCGAATCGATTGACCTATAATATTAATACATTTTATTAAAGAGTAGGGAAGTTATGGTAATTTATATATTTTGAAAATCGGTTTTTTATAGTAAAACTTTTTTCATGAACATAACTCAAAGTTGATGCAAAAATATGAAAGATTCCTTAGTTCGAGACAAATCGATTGACCTATAATATTAATATATTTGATTAAAGTGTAAGGAAGCTATGGTAATGGATAATATTTGAAAATATGGTTTTTTATAATAAAACTTTTTTCTTCAACATAATTCAAAGTTGATGCAAGAACAGAATAGATGTGTTGATTCGAGACGAATCGATTCACTTATAATTTTAATACATTTTATTACAAAGTAGGGAAGTTATGGTAATTTATATATTTTTTAAATCTATTTTTATAGTAAACATTTTCTCATTCTCATAATTTAAAGTTGATGCGAGAATAGAAAAGTAGTGCTGATTCAAGACGAATCGATTGATCTATAACATTGATACATTTTATTGAAGATTAAGCAAGCTATGGTAATGCATAATATTTGAAAAAACGATTTTCTATAGTAAAGCTTTTTTCACTAACATAATTCAAAATTGATGCAAGAACGGAAAAGATTCATTGATTCGAAGGCAAATCGATTGATCTATAATATTAATACACTTTATTGAAGATTAAGGAAGTTATGCTCATTTTAAATATTTGAATCATCTGTTTCAAACAGAAAAACTTTTTTCATTGTCATAATTCAAAATTGACGCATGCATAGAAAAGAATTTTCGATCATAAATTTGCAAATAGAATAATTATGACAATTTTTGTAAAGAAATCATAAAGCTGGGAAAGGGATAGGGTTCGACGGAACGTTTCCCTTCCCTTTTCCAGCTTGAAAAATTATCATTTCGAACAAAAAATTTGATTTGTCTGATTTGTCTTTGTGTTTAAAAATTTTTTGTATTATTTTGTAATTTTGTATTTTTCGTAAATTTCTATTTTTAAATTGCTCAAAATGAAGACTTCGCTTTGTCTAATGTTGAAAAAAATAATGAAATCGAATCCACAGCTAGCTCTTTATTTATTTAGTAATTCTTTATTATTTATACTTGTTCTTCATTCTTCATGTTATTTATTTCTAATTAAACCCCGTAAAAAAGATAAAAGTTTTGAGAGTATTGCTTCTGGTCACATTTTTTTTCAAAATTCGATCAGCAGAGTTTTTTTTACGGAAAGAGATGAACTAGAAGATTATTGAAGATTAACGATCAGCTCTCAGTCTAGTGAGATAAAATCACGTGGTATTTGTGTACTGCAAGATTCTTGTCTCCTCTTGTCTCCTCGAGGCTTTTATGTGGCTCTCGCGATGCGATATATACTGAAAATCTACTTAGTTACACTCGCTATAGTACCTATTTACAACAGTGAAAGGCGGAGATTCATTTTGCTTATATCGAAAGCGGGGGTGAATTTTAATTTAAATGTCACGTACATGTTGCAGAGTTAATCTAATTTCTGACGTTCAGATCGAGTGCAATTTCTATTCTCATTTCTCATATTCGATTGTTTGCAAATAGCGAGTTTTCATTTTCTTAGTACAGAAAATAGGGCAATTCCGGTGTGAACCGTGTTTAATTATTAAATTCTCGTAGATTATAATTTCAAATATGCAATTTCAATTGAGTGATTTTTCAAGCTTAGATTTAAATAAGAGTGAAGGTAGATGCAAAATATGTACTCTCTTAAAATAAACCAGTGAAATATAACTGACTTCTAGGGAAATATCTCTGGTTTAAATAGCCAGATGTGTGTCACGGGCAATCAGTGATTGTTATAAACAAATGCATTTTGTGTCAATTTTTTGACGATTGACAACTTCGATTTTTCCTCAATCCAATGAACTCACGTAGTATTCAAAAGCAGTGCTTTAGCTTCCGGAAGCAATGATCTCTCAATTTGGGGAAACTGATATCTTGAGCTTTTCCAATAAAGATCAGCAGAACACAACAAAAAGTGCAACAAACCTTCGTGCATCTTGATTGGAGATGATTCTCTTGATCTTTTTCCAGGTGTTTATTTCGCGCTTCCTAAGTCTCTTCAAATAATTGACCAATTGGTATGACAAAAGAATCAATGATATTTGCCCCATGAATCAGAATCTTATGCCCTGATGGTGGCATAAAAATCAGTCATATTCTTTTACAATTAGATCTGTAGTCTCGATATCAATCTTATGAAAGCGTTCGGCGTGAATCGCTTTCCCGCTAGCTAAGACTTGCAAAATGATGTAAAAGTTTTTGAGTAACTGATACTTGAACCAGTTATTTTGGATATTGTGTCGTGATTCTCGAAGAATTCTCTGGCCGTGTTTCCGTCCTTCGTAGAACCACTTCCTTGTTTCTAATCCACGATTAAGCCAAGCTGAGTATGAATTTCATTCTGGATGTACACCTTTCTTTGATTTTGGAAGCTTGAGATATCAGTTTTCCCAAATTGAGAGATAACTACTTCCAGAAGCTAAAGCACTGTCTTAGCCGCATGACGCGCTATGTCATTGTTTAAATCTATCATTTGTCGTTACTTGTACATTCAGTAACGCTGTTTTAATTGAGTCTCTTACTGGTTCACCCACTCAAAATCGAAAAATCACTGATTCACCAGTGACGCAACAAGGCAGCAATGCAAGAAGGCAAAAGTGAATGAAGGAGACCAAAATGCAGGAACAAAGCCGAAATACAATAAGACAACAATGCAAGAAGGCAAAGATAGGTAAAAGAGACCAAAACGCAAAAAGAGGAATATAAATTGTATAATATGATTTTTGTAAGAGAGGACCTTTGTTTTCTGCGAGAAACAATTCTAATATACATCGAGAAAGCACGAATTCCGAAGATAATGTAATCTACTTATGCATCCTACTGATCCACGAAGAAGATTCGTGGGTGATCTATGACCATTCGGTTCAGAATAAGAAGAACGTTAGCATTTGTTCTAAACACACCTGGATGAAATCGCTTTCGTGATGTACAACTGAATACCCAATTGTTTGATTATTATCATCTGATTATCTTAATACTAAACTGTCTCAGAAAAAACCAAATTCCCATTTCAAATTAAAAGAAAGTTATCAAACTTTATCTCGCTATATTAAATTTATGATAAAAAACCCCGCAACCTTTACGATCAAACATGTAACATAAAGATGAAAAGTAAAAACCGGATTAGGTCAAATCTTATAAGTTTGAGCGTGCGAATAAGATTGCCGGAAACGATGAGAATGAATGAAGGATGATGATGACGAGGAAAGGGAAAGAAATAAGGGAAAATAAGCAAGGATTTTATCTATGATAGATTTTTAGATAATTTCATTAATCCTAATTTGAAATTCATCAATTTTAAATGCATTATTTCAATAAATACAGGGTAAACATGGTTATTGCCGAAACCCTATCCAAAGAACAATCATCCCGTTTCCCCTACATTAAGGTAATTCTTATTTCCGAAAATTTAGTTGTTTTCATTGCTCTGAAGGAAGGTAATATGAATTATTTTTAATGAATCCACAACTAATTTCAAAATTTAAAATCATCCTTACTTAATTAGTGGACGTTCTCTAATACTCAGAGAAATGTTCTTTGATGCCGAAAAGATTTTTCTTATAATAAATTTAAATTAAAAATTCAAAGATTTTTCGGGTTTCAATCGTGTGCGAAACTATGAATGTTGCCGACGTTTCGTGAACATTGCAGTTCACTTCTTCAGCCAGCCCACACCAGGGGGCACTCTGGCCAATCACAGGCATCGTAGAGAATACATACCTAAGAACAACATGATCTGAAACTTCAGTTTCAGGTCAGCCCTGAAGAAGTGAACTGCAATGTTCACAAAACGTCGGCAACATTCATAGTTTCGCACACGATTGAAACCCGAAAAATCTTTGAATTTTTAATTTAAATTTATTATAAAAGATTTTTCTTGACACAAATGTAATTCCGCTTAAATTTAAGGTTGAGAGGAACACAAATAAAGTGGGCCTAGACTCATTGTTGACTGATTTAATAATAAAGATGCCCCACCAGACAATATTAATTTCTTATGAATACCAATAATGTGCAAATGTACAAATCTACAAATAGAGGAAAAGAGAATTGGTATATATGTATTATAAATAAATAGAGAAACGCACCAGTTGTCGCGTTAACAACTCGCAGACTTAATCAATCGCCAGGTATCTAGCTACTGTGGGTCTGATTTATTGCTTGCTCTCAGGTTGGCACGACGTGGACTGCTAGTTCAATACCAGAGTTCATTCCTGGTTCCTCGTCCTCTTGGGACGATATCGCTTTCGTCGTGCCAACATCCTATCGCTATAGGTATATATATATGTATATCTCACTTCAAGCTTGTACTAGTTTTTTGCTCTTGTTTCCACATGCTCTTCTTCCCATACGATACTCTCGAATCGCTAGCTCTTTCCACGCAAAGATTTATTGTTTCCTTCGTAGAAAATATTTTAAGAATGAGAGCAATTGAAATGTAGGGTTGAAGCACCTAATGTGTTGCATCACCTAATGTGAGGTACCTGTATTTAAAGAAATTGACGCATTTGGGAAGAACAGTCGATATCTGATTGAATGTATTGAATGTAGTCAGTGATAGTCGGTGAAAAATTATAGCATTTAAAGTTGCTGTTCGTGTTTATCCTATTAGGTTAAGTCAAGTTTTTTCTTTGAGATGAGTCTTATTAGAAGCTTTTAATTTGCTATTACAAGATAAATAAAAACTGCACCACATAAATGAAGCAAAATCGCTTATATTATTTCTTAAATTGAATTTAGATGCACCACATTAGGTCCTTCTTTCCTAATCGGATTTGCAACAGCAAAAAAAAAAAATTTAATGTTTTGTGTGCAAGTATACGCAAGTAGTGTCGACTTGTATAAGGTACGACCAAAGAAGCCGATTTCTGAAGAACAGTGCATTTACAATCGAGTCCATACCCGAGTTTCATAAAGTGGATAGAAGATTGCAGAATGCAGAGTTGAATCGTTCCGGAGGACACGTTTCTTGAAAATAATGCAAATTATCCGATGGACATAGTGTGGCGAGTTATCACTATCTTAACGAGAATCGGCAATTTTCGCGATCCATCGAAAAGTGCCGCTCTCCGGTACTGTGTGAAGATCTGTTGCACTGATTTCATATACCCTCATCCGCTTCCAGCTAATTCGTAATTGGATGGACTCAAGAGAAAGTCCACTTTCCAAACCTATAGCTGATCCTGATCACTCATTTTTTTCAAAATTCATATTTTCGTCATTTGCAAGATTTGAATTCTGCTTAGGCTCCAAACTCGATAAACATATCTGGGCAAAGATCGTTAGAAATTGCAGATCAATAAAGTCTCGCAATTAGACTAAGATGTTAAAGTGGAGAAACATATTAAGGACAAACTAAACGTCCCCTGAGAATTAGAAGAGAAGAAGATAGTAATAATATAAATCTCAATTCGAAGTAACATAGTCATTAGCAAACAATTAGCTGAATTAGATAATTAAAAAAATCTTCTTTTTCTATCCTTAATTGTCATCATTCGTACCTGGACGTAAAAAAGCTTAAGTTTCAACATCTTTTCCATAATTCAGGAGATGAGAACCAGCTTACCTATGTACTATCTTTGTACATTATAGGTAAATTTTACATTGCCGATTTGTGAGATTAGTGTAAAATAATGGTAAAATCATACAATTTGCTTTTCAAAAGTATAACATGCTGTGAGTATAAATTCTTCCATGAGGTTATATGCTTTTATTATAATTTAAAAGGCAGAAACTCTTCCTGGAGACGTATGATCGTGAAAGACCGCCAGGGTAATGTACTTACAACACACTCTGTAATCGTAGCGAATGGCTGCCCTTAAGCACTTAAGGAACTCGTAACAATTTAACTTTATTTGTAAAGCGTTATCGCGTGACTAAGATTCTCAGCGAACAACTATCACCAATCCTCTGCCTTTCTACAGTGTTTCAGTTCAAGTGACCCGCCTTCAAACAGCGATTATTTTTTAAAAGTTGTTGAAATCTTGTACTTTAAAGGGAAAATCAAATCTAATCGAAAAATGAAGTGCAGAAAAATGTATTCATCTGCCTTTCAACTATACAATTTACTTTGTGTCCAATTTTAATTATGCAATGAAATTAAGTTTAAAATGCAACAAGACTTATACTCCGGGAGCCAGCGACAATTCCGTCAACTTCATTTTAGTACTTACGAAAATTTCAAAATCTTTAGTTTTCTCAGGTGGCAGCGCAAATATCGTTAACTAGCTAATAGCGGCTGGTGCGTATTGCAAGAATTTATTGTTGAGTACGTCAAAAATTCAAGTGAAAAAACGTAATTTAATACTCTTGAAACCCATTTGAGATGATTGTTTAAGTGCTGAAAACCAACAAACAATTTGACTGGCAGCTCCTAAATGGTGCCAAAGTTGTCTGGCTGAGGGTTGAAGTTATTTATTTTCTTATTTGTTTAACTTTGACGCTACTGAACGCAACGCGTTTAATTGATGAGATTTTACCGATTCTCATAATAACCTTCAGTCCAATAAATCGAGCTTTCCTCTTGTTAATTTTATTGCAGGTTGAAAATTGACTACCCCTCAGTGGATAAAACTTTCTCTAATTGAAATATAATGTAAATTCATTAAAAGGAACTTCGAAATCATTTTATTTGTAGACCAATACCACAAGACCGATAAAACGCAACTCTTTCTGCGAGCCATAGTTTATGTTCTGCGCATCGAGTTGTCAAGTTGATATTATTTATCTCAGCATGAGCAATGTGTATGGGGAACAGCGACAAGTCGACGAGTAACAAAGATCAATGGTCCATATAAATGCAAATACTTTGAAGAGAATGGGTCGCGATCCTACATAGGTGATCCGACGCGACGCAGGAGGTCGCACTCTGTAAAGCCAATACCAGCTATTACAATAAGGCCTCCGTGAAAGTGAGAAAGAAGGTTATCGCGTAGAGATATAAGAAACACTGTTCGAAAAGTCAAAAGTCACGTTTCTAAGCAACGCTGAGGATATAAACAGCTATACCTTTGTTGCTTTTCTTATTTACATTTGCTAAGATGAACTGTATTTTCTTTGTCAAGCGACCCATTCTCTATAGATAAGGAAGTTATGTTTCAAAATTGTACAATTGTACCATGGAATAATAGAAAGGAGACCAATCGACAGTGCGCACGTGGATTAAAAATGCGCATTCCGAATTTTTTGGCACAGTTGAGGAGGTACACTGAATGGTAAAGATTTCGCCTCGTTTTGAGTGGGATGTATATTTGAATCATGAATAATCCACCAATCGAAACCTTCTCCAAACTCGTAGATTTCACTCAAATCGAGGCGAAATTATTTAAAATTTAGCGGTCGTCCTCACTCTGAACTATGTCCGGCCAAAATGGCGACAAATTTCTAACAAACAGTTGTGTGTTCAGTCATTTAAAATGATACAAATGTAATCATTGTAGGTAGGCATGCTAATCATATTCGATTGAATTAAATGTTCTTGCACATTTTTCAACAATATTTTCTTTGTTTGCTTTTGAAATTATGGAAAAATGAATTCAAAAATGCACTTACCGAGACAGGTTATGGAATGATCGGCAGGAGGTCGAAGGACATTCCGAGACCAGGCAGCTCTCAAAACCTCAAGAGCGCAGGGTGGTCCACCAACCATAAGAACACCCGGAGCCACGTGACCTTTGTACCGAAGTTGACGAGTGGCGTCGACTAACGCGATATTCCACCAGCATTTGGAGTTGGCCTCCAAAAAGCTCTGCAAAAATGAAAATAAAAAAACATTCAAATATCTCTCTATATTATAAGAAGATCTTGCCGTCGCCAGCGCTGGTCACAGATTTCAATTCTGATGTTTAAAACATAAAAATCAATATGCATGATTCAAAATCTTGAACATTTTCTGAACAAAAATCTTTTCTAAACAAATATTGTTATCAGGTTAAGAGTGATGCTAAATGATGCAAATATGGGAATAATTTTAAATTGTAAGTTCCATAATCAAATATATAAACAAATATTCAACGTTGGTATTTTAAAGTTTGTCTGCCTAAGATAAAATGGTCGTATGAAAACCAGGGATATCAGTTTTAACGAATTTATTATCTTAATTGTTCTCCTTATAACTGACTCTAATTAATTGTAAACATCTCAAAAGGACCAGCTGCATGTATAGAATCGATAAGATAAGGACTATGGGATATCTTATCGTATAATATATGATGAAGCACCAGAATATTTCTTTCTCACACTGTTAGCAAAATTCTCGATCAATAAGTAAATCAGTTTTTCCTCTGCTTGAAAAAAATGAAGATCGTTTATACTCTGGTCTCCACCTTGGCAATCATCCTTAACTCTATTGGTGAATTTAATAGCATAATAATTTAAAAATTCTGCTTCATCAAATATAGTACTATTCTGTAAACAATTTTTAGATGCGGACATATCTTCTAGGCATTTGCATTTCCTCGCTCCTTACCATTTTGAGAAGAATTCACACTTAAAGTCGCAGGTTCATTAACATCATAATATTTTAAACCCGGATAGTTAATCCCAGATACTGGGATTTTTCTGTAATAACTGATGATTTATTTCTTTGAATTGCTTCTCCTGGAAAATTCGCTTTAGAAATACAGTACCTTGCTAGAATTTCAAATTAACATGCGTCTCTCAAATTTCCAATCGCGGCCACGAAAAGAAGTCCGTACTCCTAATTAGCCGTAATACCTTCCTTTTCGATAGACGATCGGTACAGAAGAGACAACAACACTTAAGTACGCGCATTCCATTATTTTACAGAGTTGAGTTCACAATTTGACCTTTTACCTAACGGCGATCATATTCCTAGTGTTCCTCATGGCAGAGCTTCTTCTTCTTCTACTTCTGAAAGACAAAATTCCGCTGAGAGGTCACTTCCTCCTACCGAACCTTTTCTTCGTGTCAGATCCAGGTCTCCTGTGAGGCGTCCTCCTCTTACCAGGGCCATTGTTCCTCCTACGAGGCTTCCTTATACTGAAGGATATGGATGTGGACTTGAACTACTTAGATTTATCCGACTTATTTCATATACGAATCCGCAGCTGATGTTCGAACTTCAAAGATACACTTTTCCTACCGATAAACGAATTTCACTGAGAATATCAAGCGGTGTGTTTGAGCCTATTCCGACCCAAGAACAAATTGTATTATCTAAATCCGATGGTGACGTCTTTGCTATATTAGAGACTCAGGATGTTCTTGCTGGAATATATACGCATAGTCCTCGCTATGGTAAAAAAAGACGAGCGAAAATAAACATGGTGAGCGGCACTGTTTCCGAATTGACCGCAGAAGAAGTCAGAGCAATTCCAGTAGGACCTCGTCGCACAATCGCAGGGTGTTTTTATGTGCAGCATGTCGACCAGATGTAAACCGCAATTCTCTACACCGTTGATTAAAGAAATATGTAAAACTAATACATAATATTTACGGTCCGAAGTCAGATCATAATGATTCATGTAACTGGTAATTATATTAAAATGTCAATATCTTATGGTTCTCGAGGTTTTAATCTTTCATCAATGTCCCTATACCTATTGTACCGCGCGCTTAGCGCTCGGATATGTATTCCTTTCATTTGATTTTGTTTTATTGATTTTATGCACGCTTGAAAAATAATTCTTTTACACCTCAGATGTTCTATGCAGCTTCATAATTTTTTACGTGAAGATTAAATTTCTCAATGCCCTGTTGGCTTTGAGATAAACATTCTGCTCACGATACTTGCGCTTGATTTTCGACAGTGCTGACTCGTATTGAATTATCGTATTGAATACTTAAAACGGCTAAAAATTGATCGTTTACCAGTTCGTAAGTTAATTGAAAAAATTGTTGCAATAGGTGCAAAGAAAATTTGAGATATTTTTGGCTTTTGCTATTTTATTTCAAGGTCAAAGTTCTGAAAAACTTAGAATCTATTCTAATGTAGCTTTATTATTAGGATTTCTACATCGAGATGAAGGAAAATTTATAAAACGTAATCTATAAAACCTTATCTTTGATTGAGGTCAAGAAAACTTAAAAAATTTCCGTCTAGCGGCGAGAGCCGACTGAAACTCGACTCGAATACGCTTGAACGTTTTTAGTCATATCTCCAAAAATTGTTTTGCACTGATACCATGGCAATTTATTATTATAATGGCATTTAGTAACAAAACATTGTTGTCAATTAAACATTTTTGTTATAAGAATTATTATGAACAATTTTACTTTTGTTCTGATATTTCGAGAAGCATATTAATCAATAATGAACACATGAATAATGAAAGTATTTTCGACCAATTTTTATTACACTAAGCTGTTGGCTATGGAAATAAATCTTTTTTTTTAAGTTTCTCTACCTGAGGTAAAATTGTGCTAATAAATCAGTGATATCAGTTTTCATATATTTAATATCTAAATTGCTCTCCTGGTAACCGACTCTAAATCAAATGTAAATATCTCGGATATACAGGCTTAACGTAGGCCATATTATATGATGTGCAATCCAGAACCAGAATATTCATTTCTCACACTGATAAGGAAATTTTACATTACTAAATTAATCAGTTCTTTCTCTGCTTGGGAAAAATGAAGAATATTTATAATCTGGTCTCCACCTTGGCAATCATCCTTAATTCTATTGGTGAAATTAACAGTATAACATATAAATAACTTATCATTTTAAGAATTTCAAAATTCCGCTCAACCAAATATAGTACTATTCTAGAGTTTGTATAAAAGTGCATTGCATTCTATTCCAGAGTTAAGTTCATAGTTCGACTGTTTACATAATGGCGACCCGATTCCTGGCCTTCCTAGTAGCGGAGCTTCTCCTCCTTCTCCTTGTTGTTCTTCATCTCCTTCTTCTGAAAGACAGAATTCTGCTGAGAGGTTTCTTCCTCCTGCCGAACCTTCTCTTCATGCCAGGTCCAGGTCTCCTCCTGCAAGGCGTTCTCCTCTTGCCAGGTCCATTGTTCCTCCTACGAGGCTTCCTTATACTGGAGGATATGGATGCGGACTTCAACTACTAAGATTTATTCGGCTTATTCCCCGCGCCATTCCGTGGCGGATGTTCGAACGTCGAAGATACACTTTTCCAACCGATAAGCCACTTGAAATGAGAATATCAGCGCGTATATTTGAGCCTATGCCGACCCCAGAACAAATTGTATTATCTTCATCCGATGGTGACGTCTTTGCAATATTGGAGACTCAGGATACTCTTGCTGGAATGTATACATATATTACTCGCTATGGCCAAAAAAGCGAGCGAAAATAAACATGGATAGCGGCGCCGTTTCCGAAATGACCAGAGAAGATGTCAAGGCAACTCCAGTAGGAACCCGCCCCTTAATCGGAAGGTGTTTCATTGTGCAGCATGTCAACCAGGTGTAAGCCGCAATTGTCTACACCGATAATTAAAAAAATATGTAAAACTAAAATATAACGTTTGCGTTCCGAAGTCGGATCATAATGTTTCATGTAACTGGTAATTATATTAAAATGCCAATATCTTATGGTTCTCGAGGTTTTAATCTTTCGTCAATGTCCCCAGCTTTTGAACTACGCTCTTAGCGTTCATGTAGGTGTTTTATTAATTTTATGCACACGTGAAAAATATCTCGTTTACACCCCAGACGTTCTGTGAAGTTTTATCATTTTTTAGGTGATACTAAAAATTTACAAAACGTAATCTATAAGATCTTATCTTCAATAGAGGTCACGGAAACTTTAAGAATCCCCGCCTTGCGGCAAAGGCCGACTGAAAATCGACGCAAAACACGCTTGGACGTTTGTTGTCATATCTTCAAGAATTGTTTTGCACTAATATCATTGTAATTTATTATTATAATGGTATTTACTAACGAAACATTATTGTCAATTAACAATTTTTGTTATAACCAATGTCATGAACAAGTTTTAAAGCAAATGTACAGTTTGCTATTCTTCTCAAATTGATTGTCTAATTAAAGTCATCGCTAGCAATAAACAATGTTTGTCTTTAATAAGAAATTTTGTAAACCAAAGGTCATCTGGGACATTCTCTCGAAAAAAAAGCTTTTCTAAATAAATATTGTTGCTATTAGGTTAACTGTTTTTGTTTATCTGGCATTATGAATATAGTTTTGTTCTAATATTTCGCGAAGTATATTGCTATATAATGAACGCATAAATAATAAACGTATTTTGGACACATTTTTATTACACTAAGCTGCTGGCTATGGAAAAAATTATTTCTCATCTTTGTCTACCTAAGGTAAAATTGGGCTATAAAAATTAGTGATATCAGTTTTAAAGAGTTTAATATCTTAATTGTTCTCCTTGTAACCGGCTTTAATTCAATCTAAAACTCTCAGCAGGATACTAAATTAATCAGTTCTTTCTCTATTCGGGAAAAATGAAGATCGTTTATACTCTGGTCTCCACCTTGGCAATCATCCTTAATTCTATTGGTGAATCTAACAGTATAATAAGATATGCATAATCTATCATTTTAAAGCTTTCCTAAAATAAGAGTTTGTCTGACGAATTAATTCCGCCTAAGAAATTTTAAAAACTTGGTTTCATAAATTGTCTGACAATTTCAAAATTCTGCTCTACCAAATATAGTACTGTTCTAGAATATGTAATATAACAAGCGCATTGCATTCTATTCCAGAGTTCAGCTCGCAGTTCGACTGTTTACCCAATGGTGACCCTATTCCTAGTGTTCCTAGTGGCCGAGCTTTTTTCCCTTCTTCTTCTACTTCTGAAAGACACAATTCTGTTGAGAGGTTTCTTCCTCCTGCCGAACCTTCTCTTCATGTCAGGTCCAGGTCTCCTCCTGTCAGGCGTTTTCCTCTTGCCAGGTCCATTGTTCCTCCTACGAGGCTTCCTTATACTGAAGGATATGGATCTGGACTTGAACAACTCAGATTTATTCGTCTTCTTTCCCGCACGAATCCGCAGCTGATGTTCGAACTTCGAAGATACACTTTTCCTCCCGATAAACCACTTGTAATGAGAATGTCAGCGCGTATGTTTGAGCCTATGCCAACCCAAGAACAAATTGTATTATCTTCATCCGATGGTGACGTCTTTGCAATATTAGAGACTCAGGATACTCTTGCTGGAATCTATACGTACAGTGCTACTCCCTATGGTAGAAAAAGAAGAGCGAAAATAAACATGGTAAGCGGCACCGTTTCCAAATTGACCGCAGGAGAAGTCAGAGCAACTCGAGTAGGAGCTCGTCGCGCGATCGGAGGGTGTTTTTATGTGCAGCATGTAAACCACGTGTAAACCACAATTCTCTATACCAATAATAAAAAAAAATGTAAAACTAAGATATAATCTTTGCGATCAGAAGTCGGATCATAATGTTTCATGTAACTGGTAATTATAATAAAATGTAATGGTTCTCGAAGTTTTAATCTTTCGTCAGTGCGTTTACATCCCAGATTTTCTGTGAAGTTTGATAATATTTTACGTGTAGATTAAATCCATGCTTTGTAGGCTTTGAGACAAACATTCTCCTCACGATACTCACACTTTATTTTTGACTGATTGAAACTTGACGCAGACAAGTTTTGTCATATTTATAAAACCAGTGAAGATTTTTTCTTAATTTTTGCTGGCGAAAATTGAAGATAATATTTTGAAAAATACTTCTTGTAAGTTTTAGATTTTTGCGAGAACTTGCCTAGATCATAATACTAGTTAAAATAGAGGTACAAAAGACGAGAAATTCTTAATTCTTTTGAAAAAACTTCTCACGTGGAACAATTCTTTACAAAAATCAGAGATATCTCTACTAGTACTCATTCAATGTCGATTTTCATAAATTTTCTTAATGTTTTTTTTTATAAAAATGTTTAGCTTCATTTCCAATCTAGTTATTGTGTCTTAAAATCATCAGGAATTCCTGGTGCCGCACAGTGGGAAAAACATTACTTTTTTTCTAAAAATCTGTAATATCATCGGAGATGGTAACGATCGATCCGAAGAGCAATCCTTTCACACACACTGTGAAAATGGAAATCTACAATATCGATCAAAGTTATAGCCTCTAATACAGAAAACATTTAACGTCCTTAGACTAGATGGAGCTATAAATTAAAATTTGTTTAATTAAATTTATTCAGAAAAAAGATCTTCTCCTTTCACTCCGCTGGGATTCGAACACCAGGTCAACTGATTTCCGGTCAGGTGCTCTAACCACTGAGCTAATAGAGAGATCAGAGAAAGAATCCTTTTTCTGAAATACGCTTTATTCAGCAAGATGTCATATACAAATCAATATTTAATAGGAATCTGTATTATCATCAGAGATGGTAACTATCGATTCGATGAAAAATCCTTTCACACATACTGTGAAAATGGAAATCTACAATATCGATAAAAGTTATATCCTCTAATACAGAAAATATTTAACGTCCTCAGACTAGATGGAGCTATAAATTAAAATTTTTTTTATTAAATTTATTCAGAAAAAAGATTTTCTCCTTTCACACCGCTGGGATTTTTTGAGATCCTTTTTCTGAATAAATTTAACTTTGATCGATATTGTAGATTTCCATTTTCACAGTATGTGTGCAAGGATTGCTCTTCGGATCGATCGTTACCATCTCCGATGATAATACAGATTTTTAGTAAAACTTGATTTGTATATAACATCTTGCATAATAAAGCGTATTTCAGAAAAAGGATTCTTCCTCTGATCTCTCTAGTAGCTCAGTGGTTAGAGCACCTGACCGGAAATCAGTTGACCTGGTGTTCGAATCCCAGCGGAGTGAAAGGAGAAGATCTTTTTTCTGAATAAATTTAATTAAAAAAATTACTTTTTTGGTTCAAAATAACATACAGCCCACAAATATTGACCGATTTTGACAAAAACATTTCTGAAAAAAAGCTGATAAGATTTACAAGAGAGTTGCTCAAGCCTGATTTTTAAACTAGACTTTCAATTTTTTTATAAATAAACGAAAAAAATGGTCATTTTTTCTGTTTGACGTTCCCGGTGCTCGTCAATAACAGGAAAATTGTTGAAATCGCCTAAGTTTCATGAAGTAACATTAGTTGAAGATGCTCCAATTTTATATAATAAACAAAACAAAATTTTATAAACAAATTATTTGTTGAAAGAATTTTTTCGACGATTTTCCATAATTTTACGTTTTTTAAAGTTATATTGCAAGAAATTTGGATAACAACATGATGATAATTTTTGATGTACGAATTCCAATACCGAAAGCCGTAAATTGAAGAAGGTTATAATCTGCATTAAAAAATAAGCGATCCGTAACGAAATTTAAAAAAAAAAATCCCTATATGCGGACATTTTTTGGGATTCCGACCCGGATAGCAGAAAAGTTTCCCTGAACATTCCAATAAAAGCTTCAGAGAATTCCCACAAATGTTCCAGGAACGTTCCCGGAAGTAGGTAAATGTCCGCGTATCCAGGAAGGTTCCGGGAACGTTCGTGAAAAATATTCCAGAAAAATGTTCCAGGAGGGTTCCCGGAATTAGGTAAATGTCCGCATATCAAGGAAGGTGCCCAGGGAAGGTTTCGGGAATGTTCGTAAGAAATTTTTGCATTATATTAATTTTTTTACACAATGCGAAAATTTTTCCCGAACATTCCGAGAAGGTTCCTGGTAGTAGGTAATTGTCCGTACATCACTCAGAGAAAAGTCCTTTTGTGACAAAAATATGTTTCTTGACGTAATTGGAATTTCCTCTCAAATTTAAGTTTGATAGGATTTTCCTTTGTCTCAAAAGAGTTCCTTTTGCTGCAAAAATTATCTTTATGTGACAAACTTCACCTAATCTTGCAGCCAAATAATTCTATTTGTGTAAAAAATATATTCACGTGGTTCAAAACAAAACAGACAAGAGGACGATGCGTTTGTTTCAAGACAAGTTTTTCTCTGAGTGATCAAGGAAGGTTCCGGGAATGTTCGTAGAAAATGTTCGCATTATATAAATTTAATTAATTTAATGAGTGAAATTCCTTACGAGCATTCCCGGAACCTTCCTTGGGGATCTTCCTGGATATGCGGAAATTTACCTACTTCCAGGAACCTTCCTGGGACATTTTTCCGAATTCTCCGAACCTTACATTGGAATCTTCCAGGAATGTTCAGGGAAATTTTTGTGCTATCCGGGGAGAAGTACGCAAATTCTGAGGATTCACCCCCATAATAATAGAGTGCTTAAGGGCTGGAAACTTGAGAAAAATTTGGGGAGAATTTGACCCTAAACCCCGAGAAGAAGCTAAGCGTACAGGTTGACCTTTTCGATTCCCCTTCATTTTGCGAAGCTCAAGATTATGAATGTGCAAGGAGACGCTATAACCGGGCACTTCCGCAGTTTTACTGTCGCTTCGAGTCTCACAATTCTTTTGCAACGAGACATACTATATACATGTATAATAAACTATACGCATGATTTATGGACGTGTTAACGTCGCGTCGCGAGCAATAAACTTGGTGAGTACTGGTTTTCACTGACGACTTTTCCTCCCCCTGCCTCTGAAATCTCATTTTATAGTATGCGTTTAATCTAATGGACGCAATCGATTGGACGTCGACGTTATTTTCATCTTTAATGTAGGGCAAGAGCACTGGGCTGTGAAACATTTTCAAAAATTTATCTACAATCTGTCAGGGATCAACTCACAATTTCGTTGGGTAAATGCATTTTCATCAATATTTCACGGAACTTACATCAGATTTTGAAAATTTACCCAACATTCTCAGAGAGATTGCCCATAACTCAGGAAATTGAATTATACCTACAATGTACATTTGGTGAATATTTGCATAGCTTTTGAGAAGTAATCATCTCCCAGATTTATTTCCATTTGTCATTGTCTTCAATTACGTCGATTTCGACCAACGGTACAGTTTCATAGTTCAACTTGAATCGAACGCAGGAGTCGCAATTAGGGTCATTCAAGAAATTTTTGGTAAGAAGATTTCTCAGAAATTTTGGGAATTTTCCAAAATTTTTTGTGTATATTCCACATGATTTGAGAGACAATTCCCTCAAATATTTCTTCTTCGATACAAATTCCAATGAGAGCAATTAGAAAATTGTGAAAATAAACTGAAAATAATTTAAAAAAAAGATTTTGCGCCTGCATACCTGGTTATTTTTAGGCAATTAAATTGACAAACAAATATAAGATAGAGCCGACAGGTAAATGGCGAGCTGGCATGCAGCGGATAAACGAGTTCTGTGTCCTGGAGAGGAACGAACGGAAAGGGTACCAGCTATAAGCTATATAAAAGTGGACCCAAGATTTACAAAGTCGACGATAATCCCTCTCACTTCTCCAGTTCGAACGCGCTCGTAGTCGAAGTCGATTACAGGAATTTGCTATATCGATATAATACCAATTCGATAATTTGAATCGTACTAGCCGCTAATCGAATTTCAAGGATCCTCATTTTTTAGGACCCTTTTTTATTTAAATTAGCGATTTGCGAAGCTGCACGGTATTTCGAGTCATGGCCAATCAGTCATTTAGAAACTTAAATTTTACGAACTGATTTCGCCTGCATTTAAACTTATTTCATGTACAACCTATTTTGGAGCTAGAGCCGTCAAGAACTTTGAAGTTAAGAAAACTTTAGATGCCTTTTTTAAAAACCTAGAAGAATTTTCATCACTTTAACGTCGTAACCAATTTTTCGGAGACTATTGCTGCGGGATAGCCGAAGTGCTACAGAAAAGAAAAACCAGAGTCTACCTGACCGGGAAATGACTAGGAATTGTCTCCACCGGGGAAAAACCGTGAATGTTATTCACAAGTATTTAAATTAAAAGTGTTTTTATAATTTTCATTACTATCCCGCATAGCAAAAAAGTTTCCCTAAACATTCCTGGAACATTCCAATGGAAGGTTGGCCGAATTCCAAAAAATATTCCAGCAAGGTTTACGGAAGTAGGTACATGTCCGCATATCCAAGAAGGTTCCCAAGGAAGGTTCCGGGAATGTTCGTGAAAAATTTTCACGGACATTCCGCGAAAAATGTTCCAGGAAGTTTTCCGAAATTAGGTGAATGTCCGTATATCAAGGAAGGTTCCGGGAATGTTCTTAAAAAATGTTCGCAATATATTAATTAATTTTATATAATGCGGAAATCTTTCACGAACATTCTGCGAAGTTTCTCGGAAGTAGGCAAATGCCCGCGTATCAAGGAATGTTCCCAAGGAAGGTTCCAGGAGTTTTCGTGAAAAATGTTCGCATTATATAAATTCCATTAATTTAATTAACTAAATTCGTCTCGAACATTCCTTGAACTTTCCTTGGGAACCTTCCTGGATACGCGGACATTTACCTACTTCCAGGAACCTTCCTGGAAAATTTTTCGAAATTCTCCTAACCTTTCATTGGAATGCTCCAGGAATGT